>VRLP01002808.1:0-77877 GCA_009660295.1 Lophius piscatorius
GGGGGGGGGGGGGGGGGGGGGGGGGGGGGGGGGGTTTACTGCATATAATAACCAAGCTCAACATGCTGACAATGGTCTCTTTGGCCGTTGGTTGGAATGGAGGACAACTGTGTTGATAGTCCCTGAAACAAACAAACGGCTGGGCTACGACCAAAACTTTGTTTTTATAAACATAGCAAAAACTTAATGGCCATTTCCTTTAACACCTTCACAACATTATTGGATACTTACTGCCCAAGAATTTGACAGACAGCATTGGTTCAAAGATTCAAAGAGTATTTATTTGATGACGGTTATATTTTAAGCTCTAATGGGGGAGGGGGTCTACTCTGTCTTTATTAAAGGAGTCCCTAGGGCAAGAATAATAATAATAATAATAATAATAATAATAGCAGTGCCATAATGCAGCACAATGTTGGATATTAACCCTTTTATGTCCTGCTCAACTGTTGCTTAAGCACATTTTGAGTCACTATTATTGAAAAATGTTCACTTTGACTGAACCTGTTTATAACATGACCCACTTGCAGCATGTATATGCTAAAGAGCAGGGGGCCGAGGGTGGAGCCCTGGGGGTCACCATGGGTCAAAGGCGCCACCAACGAGGAGGAGGAGGCATTAACCATGTCTACTGAGGAAGTCTAATTCATTAAGTAGTTTTTTTTGGCATAATAAAGCCCGTAAGGACTTACTGAACTGAATTATGTAACTCGATACATTGAAAAAAAATTTATTCAGGGTCAAACAGTTTTCTAAAAACATGTTTTACCACAAGGTTCAGCTAATCTAATTAAATGGACTACTTTCCATGAAATAAACTATCATAAGTAATTTTATTTAGGTTCAAATTTAATCCTTCCGTTCAAAAACGTGCTTGAATCAATTTGTCAATTTTTGCTTAATTTAAATGTCTTATATTAATTTAATAAATGCCCCAAATAAACAAAATATCCAAAGAAGAAATGTCTCAATCATTTTCTTTTTTTTGTTTGGTCGGTGAGGATATTAAAGGGTCTGCCAAAGACAAAACATTACACTTGTTAGCCAGTTTGTTTATTCAGCTGATGAAATCCAAGTCGTCTTTGTGTTTACAAGATTACAAACGTGCCTGGAAAGAGTTAGCCGACAGCTGCTTCTAAGCATTCATACGCCGACACAAGCAAGAGTCAGAGCCCCACCTCGGAGTCTCATCTTCCAATGAAGGCTTTTAAAAAGCAAATATTGAGATTGATCCCAAATTCAAATCTTACTACTAGCCTTCATAACAGATTGAAAGCAATCCCTGGCTCACTTTACTTAACATTCTGCAGATCTCTCTTCATGTTTCTGGAGCCATTTGTTGGAGCTACATTTCCATAGCTTTTAAGTTGAGCATTGTGTGCAGAGATGAGCGTGTCCATGTGGTTCCATGTGGTTCCATGTGTGCATTGGTTAAGTGGCACAGGAGACAGATGCGGAAGATAAATCCCTATTTATTTTTCCGGAGACGGTCACAGACCCGGTGTGTATATGTGTGTGTGCGACTGTGTATACATCGTGTTTCCAGGCCTTGAGAGCAGTTGAGTGCATATGTGGGGTTAACAATAGTCTTTATGTTCCTGTAAGAGGAGCTTCCACCTGCTGCTGTATGCCATTATGTACTGTATGGATTTGTGTTTGACTGGCCGTGTACATCATTTCTCGACTGGAATACTAGACAGGTCTTCAGTCCTACAGTTCACTGCTGTCCAAAGTGGTTGTTCCATAGCTTTGATTTGCTTCTTTTTTGCCTTATGAAAAGGGCATCAAACACTCCAACAAGTTTGCTGTAACAAAGTTACAAACTAGACTGTCGTCCCCAACAGCAAGGGTCTATCCCCGAAAAGTCAACAATCTCCTGCGTTGTACAAGTAATCCCCCTGATTGAACTCCACACATGACATATGAAGGTTATGTCTAGTATTATTTGCAAGAAAGCTCCACAAAGTGAATAAACTATGGACTATTACAGTAAAATATGATATATCTGGCTACATATGATGGATCTCCTGGACTTGATTCATAGGAACTAAATTTGGACTGAACTGGGCCGATGGTTGAAAAATGATGGCCCAACTATAATAGAATGCTGAGAAAAGATACCATTGAGAACTTTCCTTTATCACAAGTAGTGTCACATGTTTCTTGTGATACTGCTGATCATTAAAAGTTCATCATCGGTGAATAGGCACCTGGCCCAAACGTCATTGCTTCACATGCAAGCATCTCCATACAAAGTATAATGATCAGGGAACTGAGTAAATGGAAAAAGGTACATTATTACTTTAAAGAATATTTAAATCCTCCCCTTAAGCTAGCTACACACTAGAGGATAAAAGGCCCGACTAAATGCCCGAGTCACAGCTCACAAACAGGGCATCGAACTGAAACCCAAACATACATGTAGCCAGAGCCAGGTGGAATACTGAAAAAGAAGACCAGGTTTCCGAATTTTGGCAACGACATGAAAACCTTTATAACGTGTCATGCAAGATGTGTCACAAAAAAACTGAAGAGGAAGTGTTGAAGTCACGTATGGTCCGGAGAGTTCCTGTGAGATCTCGTGTCTGTGGAATGTGAGTGTGTGCGTTTGGAAGATTATAATGTTAAAAGTCGGTTGAAACTGTCATGTCTGTGGTCTCCCACGTTCTTAAAATCGGTTAACATTTGAAAATCCTCTATGGTGTAGCTAGCTTTACCAAACATTTCTATACACGGACACTATCATACTTTGCTTAGAGTCGACGACCGTTTTCACATTGCACAACTTTATTTACGAGCACTTGCAGGCGACAGCTGCCCTACTTAACTGCTTCCCTGTTCAGACAATAAGATGAAATAATGGACATAGGCTGTGATCAGATTCCTGTAGGAGATAATGTAGCCAGATGGCTCATCACATTTCTAGTATCGTGACAGAGTACACATGAACGGTGAAGAAAGCTTTATGACGATTCCTTGACATAAGCAGATACAGCGCCCTACAGAATTATTGGTATTGGTATATTGAGATGGAAAAATGTTTTTGTTGTTTAAACCCATGATCTTTCAAATCTAACCTCTAACTGAAGAAACAAAATTTATAAGAAACATATTCTTAACAAAACAAATGTGGTTCTTTTCTCTGAAATATATGTGCCACAATTATTGGCACCCTGCATTTCATATTTAATGAAGATTCTTAGGTCCACGCTGGTGGTTTTCACAGTGGGTATAAGGGGGCTTTTCTCTATGGCTTCCTTTTTTTGCAACGCAACACACGTCTTAGATGTTTTTGGCCAAAAAAGCCCTACTTTGGTCTAATCTGACCTCTGACCTTGTTCCGGTGAAGGTCCCAGTGGTGTTTGTCAAACTGTAGGAGCTTTAGCTTCTGTGTGGATGACAGCAGAGGCTTTTCTCTTGATAAACCCCCCCCCCCCAAAAAAAACAGGTGGTGTTGGTGTCTGGTGTCTGACGTCATCTCATTTTACTCATTGTTTTTAAAGATGCCAATAAAGCTGGAGGGCAGTGTAATAAAAAGGCCCTAAATGAAAATCAAGAAAAAAAATAAATACATTTAAATGAACAAGATAAACTTGAATTACTACCTTTGGAAATATTTCAGGTGATCAAAAGATCACAGTTTAATGGTACAATGAGAAGCACCCGAAGCGAAATATCAGCAAAACCAATGACTATGGTGAATGAGAATGCTTAAAACATCAAAGCTGCTGCAAGTAAGCTACAAACTCTATAACAAGAATAAGAATACATGTACAATCATCACAGACTGAAGGTGGGGCCCAGGATTACTGTCACCAGATAATTATCCAACCAAATGTGAAACATGGTCACTATGTCTTCTTCAGGTTTACAGCGCTGAATATTGGCAAGAGCGGTATGTCATGCATAACTTGATGTCAAAGGTTTGGTTGATCTTTGAACCATTGGAAATAAAATGTCCTCACTTCATTATTTTATAGTAAAACAATGTTGTCATTCTCCATGCATAAATTCTAATTTTATGGCTATAATTGTGTTTGTAAGGCCACAATAGCCTTGACTTTTGACCCCCAGGAGGTCCCTGAGTCTATGTCCACTAGTCTACTATCCACTAGAATGGGACAGCCTGAAAAAAAAAAATGCCTTCGGCAAAAGTAACAAACAAGGAGGACTTCAACAGATTAAGTAAAGGAGTAATTAAGAGAAACGCAAAGAACAAGACGAAATAAAAGGCGCCTAGTTTGAAATGGAGTTGAAGGATTAGCCGGGTCTTTTGTTGTGGTCAGTGGGCGAGGATAAGAAATGACATTAAAGTGGAGAGGACGGACAGAGATGAGAGGAAAGGTCTGAAAGCCACATGAAACAACAGGAAGCATAAAAGGACAGGAAAAGATGAGAGAGGCAGAGTGGAAGCGGACAAATGTCATACCTGTGCACACACTTACACCTCACACAAGTTGTGACTGTTGACTCAGATGTTGAACAAGGACATATTATGTCCAAAAGCACGTTTGGTTATTCTTTACTTTTTCTAGACGAAAGTATGAGGACAAACTTGAGTGCAGAGTCTGCTGTCAGTTTAGATCTTATTTGAATCGCCAGAGGAACTGCGGGTGAACTTGAACATCTGGCTGTTGGGGCTACTCTTTCTCCTAAACAATAGCCCATTTGTGTAAAATCTGGACCAGAACTAGAACTCAACTCCTTTTCAACTCTGCCATTTTTCATTAAGTTCAGGAGCTGAATATGTATAATGTGTTAAGAGAACTTTGCTTTTACCCAACATGTGTTGCCTGACCTTATGAATGTGGCCTTATGGGTATTGTGTACATGTGACTGTGGCGATATGGGAGTTGTAGTTAGTTGTTATGTGGGTAGCAACAGCTACATGCTGGAGACCCTCCGTCCTGTTAGAAGAGTATGATTGATTGGAGCCACTCAGGAGTAAGGCTGTGCATTTATTCTGGCCTTTAAAAAAAGAGCCTGCTCTCTGTTTCAAAGTTGGCCCGGAATGAATTTTGTTAACCATCCAAGAGTCAAAGCTAAGCTTGGCGAACCAGCATATACTGACGGTCTTCAGGGGCTGAGAAGCCAGAGAGCTAACATTCTGTAGCACAGCAATAAAAAATTTAAAAAATGAAAAAGAGGAGAGAATCATGATCTCAATTCTAAGCAAAAAAGACGATTCCAATGACGATTCTCATTTTAGCCAGAATCGCGGGTCCCTACTTGCATTTGGATGTGTAGACTGCAAGGTAGGGGATCAAACTGCCAACCTTCTAATAGGTGAATGGCTGCTCTACCATCTGAGGCACAGCCACTAGTGACGACGAACAAGGGCAGAAACCCTGACAGACTGCTGAGGAAAGAGCATGTGTGTTCAGAAAGACAGGACACACGAGAGGTTTCAGAACAGCACTTGCATTCATCAGAGACGGTTCCCCTCTTTCTCCCCTGCACAGTCACTCCCGAACGCTCCTGAATCTGAAGGCGTGAGAGAGGCCAGCTGCGTGTCAACATGCACACACATCAACACAGTCCAAGTCAGACAGTTCTATAGCAATATCCCTCCATTTCTTGAAAAGCTATGGGCCATTCCCAGTCCCTTCAGACCAGCCCGTTTTGTTCCTCGTGGGACTAGTGTGACCTGTAGAACCGGGCCCAAGTGCCTCTCACTGGAATGAACCCTGTGGGAACCGACTTGTGGATTCTAACTACATAATGACAGCTCTTCATCAGTGAAAGGAAGGGAAGATGGCGGTGAATGGTGACGTGTGTGCATGTATGAAAGAAAATATGTAAACAGAAATGAATTCTGGTCTCTTTCATTTAGTGTAGTCAGAGTCTGTTGTCATCATTACTGGTTAGAACTGTTTACATGCAAATACTCAGTCACTGTGGGTCAGCCAGAACCAAGATGTCAATCAACAGATGACACGCACGCGGGTCCTTGAGAAGCACTTGAACATGGCAACATACGTTAAACATGATAGCATGCTTCAGATGAAAGATCACTAGGAAAAACATGCTATAAATAACGGAGGGATATGAGGAGGAATAACACAAGCATGTGTGTGTGTGTGTGTGTCTACGAAACAGACTGATGACAAAATATCAAGTTGCAGAATGAATCCAGTTCGTCTGGTTTTGCTCACTGTAAGTGTCAACTACTTCTATCAAACATTCAACATTAAAAATGATCTACACCTTATGAAAGCAGTGTTATATTTGGCAAAGGATACAGAGATTTAGGGCTCCAGATAAGAATAAAATATCTAGTAGCCATTGGCCAAAATATATCAATATCATATTCTTATCTTTTTTAATGTCACCATGCTTCTTCAACCTCTCTTTCTTAAAATGATTTAACGGCTAGTGAGCTCTGTTTTTAATTTTTATGAATTGTGCATTTGCATCGGGATGGTCTCCACCGGCGACTGGCAGAAAAAAACTGTTTTCAAAATTGAAAAGTTAGTTGCATTGGCAACCATTTCAGTCTCCATCTGGAGCCCTGGTGTTTGAGTGTTACAAACACATTAAAAAAATAAAAAATAAAAACTCTGACATGTCAGTGAGTGGCACCTCATATCTAAGGGTCGTCTAGAAGAAACAGTAAGAGAGAAATGTGGTAAAATCTTATGTGATCAGTCAGACTATAGTGTTAAGATAGAACTGTTTAACAATCAAAATGCAGGTTGCATCAAGAGGATCCACCATATGAGTGTTAATGCAGCTACTATGTATACGAATACCCAATCAAAGAGAACATGACATCCATCTATGCATCACACTCTGGTCAGACTGTGTAATTCAACATTTTCCTCAGACTCACTTTGCAAAGTTTATCTTTAATCTTCACTGCAAGGAGGGTCAACAGTCTGGCCAGAGCATGTTACGTCTTTTTATATTTTTAAGACTTACGATTCCTGGCACTGAATGACACAAACGGAAGCCTTTTCATATTCACAGATATATATCACTCCAAATCGACAGGCATTTGTTGCACAATCCTGGAATCTTATTGACTGGGTCTGATTAAGTCTTGGCCCCAATCAGCACCACATCTGAGTCTTGAGTAATATGTTAATAGATTATTCAAAAATCCTTTTCACTACTATGAACATCATGCATACGTTATGATTATGGCTTCAAACAGTTAGATGAAGATGATTGAGGAGTATTGACTCTCAAAATGCATCAGTCATGTTTCGCTCAACTGCAAAGAAAATCACACTGCACTGACCCACTACCTGACCAATCACAGCTGCTCCCTGCACTGCAGTGACTGTTCAAACATTTCCTGGGTGCAGTTCAAATTGACTATTGTTAACGTTAAAAGAGTTTCATTAATACAAAACAGACAACAGAGAGTCAAAACAAACATTAAGTGGGTGGAGGAGCAGAAGGCAGGTCGTCATCCATTGTGTAAAAGTATTTTGCATTTAGAACAAGTAATGTTAACGCAAACAGTGATTCAGAGTTGTGTCTGTGCCACAAAGTAATACAACTAACTCACTCTACTTGAAAACACAAACTGCTTGAAACGTGAATCTTTCATCAACAAGTAACGAACAATCGAGCGATGGGGATATAATAATTCAGAATATCACCGTAGCTATATATAATATATTATAATCAACCCAGCCACATGGGGGACACAGGACAGTGTACTTCTAGTGCCGGTCCCAAGCCCGGATAAACGAGGAGGGTTGCGTCAGGAAGAGCATCCAACATATTACTTAGGCAAAATCAGTATGCAGAATGAGATGATCGGCTATGGCGATCCCAAAAGGGAAGAGCCGAAAGAAGACGATTGTGATTATAATCACGCAGATCTAATGGGAACTATAAACTTTGTTCTCTTTGCTGCTAAGGTTCATCAAATCCTACAATACTCACCCTCTAGTCACAGATGTATAGCTTTGCGATGGGTATGTCTTGGCACTGTACATAGATTATTATTCTCCACACTGATAAGGGGGACTGAAACAGACTACCCTCCCTAACCGTCCTGGTTCACTAAAGAGTCATCAATAGACCAGGGATGGTGGTAGGGGTCTATAAACCAACCATAGCTGAGAAGGTCCTTGTTGTTCTGTAGCAGAAACCTAAGCCAGCCAAGCAAAACTTTGCTCAAACTCTTGACACTGGAGGGTCAGGTGTTCTCCTCTGAGGCTGGAGAGAATAACCTCTGACCTGGTGGACAGCATTCTAACAAAATGGACTAACTTGGACATAAGAGGATTAAAACACACATAAATAGGAAGATCCCCATCATGGGATCAGCCCATCATGTCTTTCTTAGAACTACCAACAATGATTGGACT
The DNA here is from genome assembly GCA_009660295.1 of Lophius piscatorius. Classification (NCBI taxonomy): domain Eukaryota; kingdom Metazoa; phylum Chordata; class Actinopteri; order Lophiiformes; family Lophiidae; genus Lophius; species Lophius piscatorius. The sequence goes on from VRLP01002808.1 coordinate 8,328, forward strand.
TCAAGGGTAGATTTATAGGCAGATAATTTCAGAGACAGTACCCACAGACAAAGTCACTGCACCCCTCCCTACAAGTCTGTCACCCAGCATAAAGGGGCCCCCTTTTCCCCCTCAGCAGTAATATGATCCACCTCCAACCTGAGGTTGTAGTATAAATCCTGACCCACAGTAGTTGAAGACAAAAGAGTGAGGAGGTCACCGTTAAATACTTATATCTAAACTATAGGATCATAGAGTCTGTAATTCTTTGTTTCGGGCTGGTTGTATCATATTTTCTGAGCCAAAGTTCGAGAAACACTGGTGTGTATATTTCCGTATGTAGTACAATAAGTTGCAAAAAAATATTACACGTCTAAGCAATTTGTTTTCGCCCACACATTTTTGATTCATATTTACATTTACAAAGACTGGACTAGCTGCAGCAGGCGTGGCTGGAGAAAGAAGTGGATTGCTGAATCCAATACAAAGGTCCTCAAACACAGATGTTTTGGGCCGCTGAATGATTTTATGTTGCCATCAAGTCTGAACAGCAACAACACTTCTGACTGACACAGTGTCAGTCATTGACAACTTGTCAAAAAAAACGTCTATAATGACCGTCTCGCACCAAAATCACAAAACAGCACCTTTGAATGACAGGTGTTTGTGTGGAAAAAGCGAGGGTCACAAATCTGGATTTGGCCTTACTGTACATCTAGTACCGGCCTTGGGGCAATGTGGGAGCTGGCAACTACAGCTGGCTAAGGAACACAACACATTCCAGTCCACTTTCTCACCCTTCAGCTGAATGACTTAAAAGTATGGCTTTGACAACACTGTCGAAAAAATGAACTTCAAGCCCCGCCTACACAAGGAGAAACTTTTTTGTACCTAAAAAGGTACATTTTTCAGAAGAGCACCCTATAAAAAAGCTACAGAAGTGGTCCTATGGACCTTTGTTTCGTTTTTAGTACCATATTATCGCTGACTGTACATTTATGTACCCTTTACATAAATGTACATTCTAACAAGGTGACGGCTAAAATTCCTGATATAAATTGTAAAAAAAACTCTTAATAAAGTTGGCTAACATTGTTGGAAAACAGCTTTTTGCCATGGAATTTGTTAAGGTCTAATCAGTTCTAGCTCAACAATATTAGGATTTTTTCAATGCCCTGAAAAGAGAATTGGATTCTTACATGTCTAACATTTTGTTTAAAAAAAATAAATTATGGAAACTAATGGTTGATTCTTTAAGCTTTAGACAAAAACTATTAATGTTTCGGGGAAGAAAAATAGTTAAAAAAAATTGACATTGTCATAACAGCTGAACCTCGTAAGATACTTTTTTTTTTTTTTTTTTCCATTCAGGGGTGCAAAAATGTCCTTTTAAAAAGGTACAGACAACAGGTATAAAAATGTGCCAATGGTCAACAATGTAGTTTTCATACCCTGCTAAGGTACTACTGGACCAACAAGCATGAGTACTATTTAAGGTCCTTTCCTGGACCTTAATTTCTTTGCGTAGTACAAACATCAACCGGTAAAAAAAATATTTGCAATGGAATGTAACAAAGAATCAATTTTACGTCTGGTAGCTGTCAAAAAGAAGGTACTCCTTAAACACCAGCATGACGGACTATCAAATGTAGTCTATTACTCATCGTGCATCAACATTTGCTTGTGTCTGGGAACCATCTACTTCACGTGTTATTTCCCTGCCACCAGTTTTGAGTCGATGAGTCAGTGTGTGTGTGAGAGAGAGAGAGCGAGAGAGAGAGAGAGAGAATATCAGGGTCAGAAGTAGGAGGGAAACAAAAGATATGGACTGAGAAGTTTGATCTCCTTCAATGCTCTGAATCAAGGCTGTCCGCTGAACTCAACTTTAAGAACATAATTCGGAGGGAACTTAGTTGAACAAATATATTATGCAGGGAATCAACAGGGAACATGATCCTTTAGCTGCTATAGTAAATACAGAACACCATGACAACCTTTAAAGTAGGAAACAGTGGAATGACGTGTGTGCGCTCACCTAAGGGTTTCTACTACAGGTTTGTCTCAGCTGACAAAATGACAAGCCTGTCTTTCATTCTTTTTTTTATTCACCCTACTATCAGCCATAGTTAATATATGACCGCTGTGTGTGAGACTACAAACCAAATCACAAAACAACTATAGCTACTGCAGGCTGATTGATTTTCCACTTATTTGAGCGGACCAACTGTGTTTACAAGCAGACAAAATGGTTTGTAAGCACCCATCCGCTTTGATCTCAGTGTCTTCTGAAGACTCTAAAATAACACAGATGGCTGAGAGAGATAGGGATCCATCATTTCTGACAGGACTCAGTGTAGTGTTCAACAAACGACCAAATCAAAATATATATATAAATAGCCATATGTCAGGTCGCCGTTTCTTTAAATGGATTCATGTGGCAGTCAACTTGGATGTGATCATCAGGAGGACTCTGATGTTGACTTTAATTCGGAGTCAGACATCTCAAATTAAAAGCTTAAAACATTATTTTTTTTTTTTTAGAAACATGAAAAGTTAAAGCAATGCTATCTAGGTACAACTATTACAGTATGTGAGTCTCAGTCAGGAGTTTATTGTGACTCCACCAGTTTGGTGATTCGTGTGTTCGTACAGGACATTGAACTTAAAGCTCCCTCTCCCTGCAGACTATATGCGAGTCACGGGTACAGGAAACTTACGGATTTTGGTTTTCTTGGCATCCAACCTGTGGATTTCAACCTGTAGATTTTGCAGCCGCCCCTGAATCGTGCAGGATCTCCTGAACACCATCCCTGCCTCCACCTCGATGCCCAGGAAGATATCGCTGGCATGTCGAGAAAGCTCCGAGAGCTGGTGGATTATGTTGGTCAAAGTGTGACAGCCAACCTCGTCCAAAGACGAGAATAAAACCGGTTTTCGCAGCTTGCGTCTCCTGTTCTCTTCCGCCGGTATCCTGCCATCCCTCGGCGATAACCTACTAACGTGCCGCGGCTCGATGCTCCTCTGCTGAAATGGCATATTTATTTCATGCTAATAACTCCGGCGGGGGAAAAACTGTTGACGAAAAAACTTCACAGCCTTAAAACATCTCCAACGCGCATTGCTTTCCCGCGGCCGATGTTACTCTCGAAGTCGTATAATCCTTGGATCCCGCCATATTTTTGTTTTTCAAAGCATGGGACTTGGTGCTGGTGTACACTGGAGACGTTGCCTCCCTAAGTCTATTCAAATTCAAGCAGACAGAGTGCAGGCTGTTGAGGAGGGGAAAAAAACACAAGGAAAGTAGGAAAGGTAAAAAGAAAAACCCGGAATCCACCATAACCACCTGTAGCGACTGGAACCGGAGCCACATACAGACGAGTTTACCTGAATCTCTTGTTCTTCTCCAAGTCAGCGGATCGGTCTGATGCAAAACATGAACTGGATTCCTTGGAAACTGAACCAGAGGGGTTGATTTTGTCTGGAAATGACAGTGAAGCTCAAGTTATTATCTTATCCAGTGGTGGACAGTCACTAAGTACATTTACTCAAGTACTTTACAAATTTGAGGAACTTGTGCTTGAAGAGCTTCTATTTCATGCTAACTTATACTTTTACTCCACTACATCTTAAGTGTGAAATATTGTGATTTCTACTCCACTAAGACTACACGTGTACAACAGATGTAGTAACTAGTTAGTTATCGGAATACAATTTTTCATAAACTTTCTATCCAGTGAAAATCCACGTACATCTAATTATATGAATACAAAACTACATTTTCTTTCAATTAATTTTTACATACTGGATGATTTCATTATGGGTTAGGAGGATGTTCCTACTTCGTAAGATTAATAAACTATTTAGTAACTACAATTGGATTACCTTGAAAATCCCAAAAAGTCAAAAACAGATCTCATACCATGACTTTTTCTTTTGACACATTTGGTTCTTAAAGTACAGCAATGCTGTAAAAAGTCTCTGGACATCTTACAAACTGCTTAACAGCAGAAAAAGTCGTTAAATTACCTTTACCTTTAACAGCTATGCTCTGTAACATGTTTACACATGAATGCAGCAGTAATAGTAATCTAAAAACATCTTAGAAGGAGCATTTTACTGGTCAATGAGTACTGTAACCTTTTTACATACTTTTACTCAAAGCTTTGAATGAAAGTCTTTATTGCATTGGAGTATTTCCATTCATTGGTACTTGTGCTATGAAGTATCTGAATTCTTCACCTGCTTCTGATTTCATTCATGCATGCACTATGTGTTACTATGCATCAACTTTTTTTCTTTCATTTAGTTTATACAATTAATGGAACAAGAGACTAATATCCGATGTGCCTTTCATTTGTCTAATAACATCATTTGGAGTATTTTTCCCAATCTACAGTTCCGGGGAAAAAAATTCAGTCGTCAAGTTAATTATACACATTAAATTGTATAATAACGCAACCCAAAATACACAATGTATTAAAACTATCTTCACTTCTGACAATGAAAGACATACTAAAACACACCATACATATAGTGATGTTTTATAGTCTTGTCTTAAGCAAGAAATAAGGAAACCTGGGGCGTAAGTAAACATTCCATCTTCTGAGTTACAGAGATGCTGGCTTGAACTTCTAAACTAAGTAGCTAGAAGTCAATAGTATTCAGTTTAGTGTTTTTCATTTAGCTACTAATTGACAACCATCAAAAAAAAAGTTAAATCCAGATGGTGTAGTTATCTTTTTAACTACATGCTCAATTTTGGTTTTAATTTAATTTGACTAATGACACACCAAGTAGACAAATTGGTAATGACAACCTCCTGCGCTAAATTATAACAATTAACTTCTGTCCAAAATTACATTTTAATGTAACATGTTGTTTCAGTTAACTAGTAAGGTTAATTGACCTGGCTAACCAAATAAGAACCATAAGTTAAAAACAATATACTGTTATTTATATTATATTTAGGCAGTTTTTATCGACTTTGACAAAGAAATAAGGACATTAAACTTACGTGTGTGGAACTATGCAACATGAGTTAGCTAACCAGCTATTAGCATCGTTCCAGTATGCTTTGCCTCAAATAACTAGCATAGTCAAGTCTACTTAGTTAATTAAAAAAAGAAACATAAGTTAAACACAATCTAATGTCATTTATTTTATATAGCTTTTAGAGTTTAAAAAAAAATGACATTAAAATGACATGCTTGTGTAACAACGTGACATGAGTTAGCTAAGTAGCCGTTTCAGTGTAGCTTGCTTGAATTAATAACTAGCATATTTTATCTACCTAGCTTACTTGAAAAAAAGAAAAAAGGTATAAGTTAACATGGACTGAAAACAAGCCTAACAAAATAAATAATAAAATCTCTGTATCCAATTTATTTTTTACTTCCACTGGTTGATAGTTTTTTCCCAAGATAAGTTAAAATACCCACAATCTAATTAGTCTTCACTTATGTCACCTTCTGTCATTAGTCCTTAAACATATTTTACTGATTTATACAATTCATTTTGCTTTAATAATCATATTGAATTTTTTAAAAAAGGATTTAAAATTACCCTTTGTGTAACGATGTGACAAGAATTAGCTTACCTACAGTTAGCACAGTGTCAGTGTAGGTGCCTGATTTAGTTAGCACAAATAATCTAACTAAAAAACACCTTAAAATGCAGTTAATCAATAAATAAGATACAATCCCGTGACTAAAACTTCTTTTTTTGTGTTTATTTTGTGTTCAGTCACGTTAAATACCTTGAGATAGGGAAAATATCTAATGGCATGAAGTTAGCCTACCGAGTTAACTATTTTCTTTTTAGTACCTTTGTCTCAGAGTAAGACTAAAGTTTCAGAGTAAGACATGTCATGGCTTTAAAAATACATACCCTCTAGAGTAAACGCTTTCTGAACACATGGCTCTGATTTATGGCTTTGTGTTAAAGGCATGTTTGTCCAGCGCACCACCTGACATTTTAAATTCCAAAGAGCAAACTAGCATCATTGATAGCATTCCTTTTAGCCAGCATGAGTCAGGTTAACACTTGGGGAAAAAATGTCCCCGAGTGTTTAAAAGTGCCCCCTGGTGTCTTCAAGGACACACAGAAACTTTAAGGGGGAACTGATTTGACATTGAAGCCAATCCATTATTGTTTTTGTTGTATTATCAGTCCATGTTGCGTCATTGCTCAAACTGGGATGTGAATGTTCCGACGTTAAAGGCTGATAAGAGCTGTTCCTTACTCTGAACGTGGCGGCTTGTACAGGACGGAAAACATCTCGTCCTGCTGGGTGAGTAACATCCGCATTAGTTACTCCCTCGGCAAAAATCATGTCCGACAGGAAGTCAACATGAGGATGACATATTCGCCACCGGTGGAAAAAGTAACAGGCTCTATTCCAAGGTCATTTTCTGTGTTGTCAACATGCTCATTCTTTTCGTTTTCACCATTATCTTCTGAAACCTAGAGATGACCTCTGACCCCTTCACCTCCGCCCACCTGTGAGAGCACAGGTGGACTTAATGAAACTGATGACTAGTTCAGCTGAAATGTCCTTAACTCATTTTATTGACGTATATACGTGAGAAAAAGAAAAGGAAAAAAAGAAGTTTGCATAATCTTAATCTGTTCTGAATAACGGATTTTATGGACAAACTTGAAATAATCAAGATAGAAAAGTCAGTAAACGGTTTGATTCTAGAGATGGACATAAGTTTAATCAAGATCAAATATACGCTGCCCCCACCCACCAAAAAAAAAGATCTTGTAACTCATAATAAATCCAAACAGATTGAAATAATACAAAGATCAAAGATGAGGAACTTCTTGCGTCGATAAGAGTCTTAAAGTTGTACGTATCGGTTTGGACTTCCATTCGGGGTAAAATGCATACATTTATATATTTCATTCACAATATTTTACAGTGCATTGATTCTCAAAACCATAGCCTCCAGTCCCCCACCTTAAACCCAAACATAAGCTCAATTATGGGATTATTTACACACGAGGTTTGAACAAGTCAGCTCAGCCCATTTGGTGAGCAACAAGAAACTTAAGGGAAAAAACAGAAGATCACACTTCAGAACAAATGGACCCCTTCTTAGAACAGTGACATCTGGTTACTCAAATAACTGAATGTTCAGGCAGAGCCTCTAATTAGATTATCTGATGAAAGGGTTCTCAGCAGACACTGGAAGCTGCTCCGCCTGTGTGTGTTAGATCGCACACACACACACACACACACACACACACACATGTAAAAACACACAAATACAGTTCAGCGGGTTACAAATGTTCTGGCGCCAACAGAGCACGTTTCTCATGATGGACCTGTGTGACCGGTACACAAAGCATGCGTTTGCATTGTTCAAACCAAACAAATAAATCTACACGACGGCGACAAATTATCTCTGAAAGAAAGTGGAATAAACAACAGAAAAAAAAGATGTTACAAATGAGTCAGTAAACAACCAGGTCGCCCGAGACACAAACACAAGTCCAAATAATCTTAGTTTATTCACACACCCTTTTGAGATGACAGTTTGAGTTCATTCATGCCAGGAAGTTAGAAAAAAAAAAAAAGAACAGCAACGCTATTTTTGTGTCATAAGCTTTTTAGATTGGTGAACCCTGACCCCCAAACATGAATCATTTAATAGTTGGCAGCACTTGAGTGCCGGAACTGAGATCGTCTCCGTGAACACAAACGGTCAGGGAAGCCCGGCAGGATATATGAACATGTGTGCATGTCTATGACGGCGGTTAAGATTCGATGCACCTTAGAACAAATTAGGAGTTTTGCTGTAAAAGAGGGGTTGGGAAAACCAGGTCAAGGTGACAAAAGATGGGGGGGGGGAAATAGAGAGAAAATATTTATTACATCATTTGTTTTTTAACTTCTTATACTTTGACAAACTCAGCTCCTCGACTTTGTGAAGCCACTGGGCACACAGTCGGATCTTCTCCTTACATTTGATCTATTCCTTTAGACACTTCATTTGGTGGACCCCCTGAAACATGGAGCCGCTTTTCTGCCCATCCTTCATAAATCCTGATGGTACAGTCCGGTTTAAAAAGAACTGCTGCGCTCCAACAAGCTGCATCGAAAAAAACAAAAAGCATGACAGGCAGACAAGGATAGCTGTTTCCACTAATCGTCCCGTCGGATCTTCTTTTAGGCGCCGTGGCTGGAAAGGAGAACAGCGGGCTTGGTTGATGATGAGGTTTGTGTTTTTCGTGTGTGTGTGCATGTGTGTGTAAGAATGAGCAAAGACTAGAATCTCCAAGTAGAACATAAAACATATAATGGGGTTCATTAACCAAACAAACTGATGAAGATGAACGACCACCTTCACCACCAGACGGGAAAGTCGCAGGCTACCCGCGTGTGGTCTCGAAGGTGTCGCTGGCGCTAGAAGCAGCTACAAGGCCATGTTGGGGCGGGGCGACAGGTGAGGAGTCCAGGTCTGATAATGGAGCTTGGATTACATGAGTGCAACACGGACAGGTGGTGAATATACTACAGGAACAGCACACTCTTCCTCTTCCTCGGGCTTGATGCAGCAACGCAGATTGGATACACACACACACACACACACATTTGTCCAATCCCCAAATATGGGCTCCAAATGTCTCTTTGTCCCCCTCTGGTGGTTTCGTGCAGAATCGATCTGGCATAACTTTCTTCCTCTAACACACACACACACACACACAGGCTGCCATTGAACAAATCTCCACACACACACCCATATACACACATATATATATATGCACATACACACTCCTCGGCTCCTCCCGTGTCTGTTTTTAGGCTTATCTGGTGTAGTAGACTCTGTAGTAGACGCTCTTGGAGCGCCAGAGCGAATAGGAGTTGTCAAATTTGAGCAGGTACACGCCACGGCCGGGGTACTGGTGGCTGCCGGCGTACACCTCCTCGTGACAGTCCCGCCGATACACCGGCACAATCTCGTCCACCTGGGGCTTCCCCGCCTCCTTCTTTGCCTTCTCCTCTTCGCTGGGAGGCTCACCTGAGGACAGGAGAACAACGAAAGAGACCAACGTGAGGGTGAGGGAGGGGCCAGTGTAGTATGACAAATCTAATTATGGTTTGGGCGAGTTATAAACGTGTGATGAAACTAAAAGCCTTTAGCATCAACGGCAAACAAGTTCCATTGTCATTATCATATACACCAATCCATAACATTATGACCACCATCTTAAGGCTGTGCAGACCTCTTTAGCCATCTGAGCGGCTCGGACCCCCTCCAGGCACGGACTCTAAAAACCTGGAGCTTAGCCTTGGCAGCAGATCCTTTGGGTTTGGTCATTTGTGCGGTGGGGTCTCCATCGAGTTGACTTGTTCGTCGAATACATCCCACAGATGCTTGACTGGACTGACATTTGGGATATTTGGAGGCAAAGTCAACACCTTCAGCTTCTTGCGTTGCTCAAACTATTCTTGGACGGTATTTGCAGTGCAACAGGGCAGAGGCCGTTAGGGAATACCGTTTCTATGATGAGGCGTACCCGGTCCATAGTAATCTCTAGGCAGGTGGTATGTGTCAAAGGAGTGACCGGTAAATGAGGCACAACAGAAAAGAATACTGATTCATGACACAGAGACACCTTCCATTGGTTCGTGGTCCAGTTCTGATGCTGACATGCCCATTGTATGCAGTTCTGACAGTGGACAGGGTTCAGCATGGACAACTTGACTGGACTGCCTCATATCCAGGAAGCTGCAGTGCATGAGGTGTTCTGGCACCTTTCTATCAGAACCAGCATAAGGTTCTTGTCAGGAGTTGGTGCTAGAGCGGGTTTTCTGTGGGACTGGCATACATTGAGGTATCGGTGAGGCCTGCCAGTCTCCACCCCTGCTGCAGTCGTCATCTTGAACAAAGGTGACATTTGATTGGCACTAACCACTGCAGACCTGGATCACCCAATGATTCGAGCAGGTTTGGAGATGTTCTGACCCAGTCCTCTAATCATCACAATTTGGCTCTTTCCAAAGTCAGTCAGACCATGATGTTTTTTTTTTCTGCTTCCACGATGCTTTCGTGCTGATGTTGATGATCGTTTCTGGATAATCAATGTTCTCCATCTCACCTGTCAGTGGTTATAATGTTATGGTTGATCATGAGGCTAACAGTGGCAGAGCCTACGCCCACACTACACAAAAGTAACTTTTAAAAAAACGTACTTTTACCTGGAGCCGTTTGAAACGAAATGAAAAGAAAAACCCCACAGCTGCATTCCACATAGTTCTGCCCCACTTCTTACCTTCCTCCTCCTCCTCCTCGTCGCTGGACTCGGACACATGGACGCTGACCGACGCAGAAGCGGCGTCTGTCCACTCAAAGAACACCCCGAAGCCGACGTCATAATAGTCCGTGGCAAATTCCCAGAACAGGTAAGAGCCCTCCTCGTGGGTGGGCACCCGCACCGTCACCACCTCGCCACGCCCCACTGTGATCACGCTGTCGGCGTCCTGCCGGATCTTCTCTTTGAAGTCCTTGATCTGCGGCCGTGTCCACATGGAGGGAGCAGCGATGACCGGTGGGGAGTCTGCTGTGATCAAAGGACAAGAGTGGCGATTAGTGTTGTAAAAAAACACAACGCTTAAGTTCATCGTACGAGAAACGCCACGAACGCCGCAGTCGCTCGCAAGACGAAACCAGCAAACGGTCCACCCCTGTTATCGGGTCCTACAAACATCAGAGAGAATAGAAATCACTAAAGGCGTGCATTCCTCAACCAGAACCCTTGTAATGAACACTTTAAGCCGTCAACCATGTGACCTCTGGTCCAATATGTCTGATGGTCTTCTTTTTTTTAAGGAGCATGAAACCGAAATGATCTCCGTATTCCGTGTCACATCTTTGATCTCTACTCCGTTCACACAAACGTCTCTATCTGTCATCTGATTGATGCTCGACACGCCTCTTTTCCATGATGTCATTCCTCGCCTTTGATGTTAAGGAGCAGAAATTGAGTTATTTGGACTTGAGCTGAGGTCAGCGGAACCTGCTGAGAGATGATCCACATCTGGTCCGATTCTGTTCGAAACCATCTGGCAGCGCAGAATGTCCCGTCGTATCAAAAATACCCACAATGCATTGAAAGCAGCGGGCATTAATTTGGATTGCGGAGAGGATAGAGTGGAACCGTCCACCTAATTATATATTCCTGATATAAAAACGTTTAACCGGACCAGAAGAGGAGGGGTAATAAAAAACAAACAAACACTATTATGATGTTAAACGACAAGAAAAAAGGAAAAGTCATAAATTAAAAGGTCTAAACGTATCAATTTAGGAAACAGGGCCAACTGCCACTGTGAATAATTATTTGAATTTAGTTAAAAGAGCCACTGTGTTGAATTTGGCCAGCAGGGGGCGCTGCAAGCTCTCTCCCTGAATTTTTCTTAAACTGACAAAGAGCATCACCACAGAGGAAATGTGACCTCCGGTCACACCAACCAACTGCATGTCCTCTCTCACCAAACAACCTCTTTGCCCCTTCCCTTCTTCTCCTGACTGCAGCTCCATCTCCAGCATCCTTCTACCAGTAAATCCACAACTACCAGTTATCACGTTTGTTCATGATAACTTTACCATTTTTACATGATCATTTTCACATTTCAAAAAAATAATCTTCACGTTTTTACAAGATCATTCTCAACTTTTTTTTCCGTGATCATTTTCACGTTATAACTTGAGGCTGAAATGTTTTGACTTTCTGGCATGACAACACAGCTTTTTACTAATGTAGCCATTAGCGGCACTTATATGGGTGGCTACGGTATGGGTATAAGTTTTTATCATATTTATTGAATATATCATCACTTGCACTAATTTTGTAAATATATTTATATATTTTGCATTTTAGCACCATGGATGAAGGGAAAACACCTTTTCAGTTTCTGCACATGTCTGGCACATGTGAGGAAATGACAATAAACTTGACTTTGACTAAGAGGAAAACACTTTATCTGCCTGTAGTTTCCCTTTAAGCAGGACAAACATCTACGTTCCACCAACCTAACAAAGGCCCGTTCTCCGAGACCTCCTCTGCTGGCTCGGGCTCCGCCTCCCGCTCCATGCTGTCCGAGTAAGAGTCCGACTGGCCTCCGTTGATGGTGGGAGCTTCCTCTCCGGCGGGCGGCGAGGCTGAGCACAGCGGTGCTGCTGAGGAGGAGATGGACTCACCGCCGTTGAAGCCGCTTGATTCCAGGGCGCCCTGCACCATCAACTCTTGCTGCTGCTGCTTCTGTAAGGCTGCCTGGAACCAAAGTGAAGCCGTTTAAAAACCAGACCGGGGACAAAAATACAGGAGGCCCAGATTCTGACCTGGAACACAGATTACTATTTACATATTAATTACATTAATGAAGGTTTATACGTAAATGTACTTAAGTACTACCACTTACTACAGAAGTAAGTACTTCTGTGCTGTAATGGATAAATGAACTTTGCTGAGGCTGATGCACAAATGTTTGAGGAGCAGTTTTGTTTTCATCTAAAAGGAAACATTAAGGGGGAATATAAATGAAATAAACTTTCAACAGGCTTTTTGTAAAGACTGTTTTCTACATTCACTCTTTTGAATGAATACTGGGACTATTGTGGTTTTGTCTGGAAACACCTGAAGGCTTTTGAAAACGAACCACAACTCTTTTCACTATTGGATTTTCAAAATAAAACATTGCCAATCCTTTCCTGGTAATCGCAGAATCGAAGAAGAAGAAGAAGAAGAAGAATATCGATCTAAGTCCAGCTCTCTGCTCGTAGTAGATGTTACCTGCTGCTGGGCCAGCTGCACCTGGTAGAGCTGCTGCATGTACTGCTGGTAGTGCTGCTCCTGGAGCTGTCGGATCAGGCCCACTTGTTGCTCTGGGCTGTTGGGGTACTGCTGAGCCGCGTATTGTTGGAACTGCACCGCCGTCTGTGCGTTCAGTGCCGCCATTATCTGCTGTCTGTGGCATGACACAGGGGAAGAGATGTGACGGGGAAGGAAACACAGGAAATAGAGATGGAAAAATAAGGAGGCGGTGGAAAGTTTCAGGGCATCCACCCTGAGGAAGGAGCTGTGGACACGGTGGCCTGCAGACATTACTGTCAGGGGAAGTGATGAGTCAGATTTCCTGCCGCACGTCAACAAACGTCAAAGCACAGAATGTGAACGGTGAGAAAGACCGACGTACTTCTGCTGCTCCACCCGTAACCGCTCCTCCTCCGCCTGTCTCCTCTCCTCCTCCTCTCTCCTCAGCCGCTCCTCCTCCTCCAGCCTCCGTCTCTCCTCCTCCAGCCTCTGTCGCTCCCTCTCCTCCTCCTCCTGCCGCTGGCGCTCCTCATCCTCTTTCCTGGGTGTGAAAGCAAGAGTGAGAGGGATGTAGTGACTGGAGACGGATCAAGCCTTTGACTCACTATCAGCTCGATCATTTTGGATTCGCGTTATCGGGCCTTGATAACGCGTAGGACAGTTCTTCACCCAGTTTTAGTGGTTACAGCTAGAGGTGCACGTGATTGGCCGATCACCGATCAGTGAGCTTTATAAAGTCTGACTGGCCCGATACCCATTTTTTCCCCTTTAAAGTTAAAAAAATCATGTTGAGTAAAGTTATTTAGGTGCTCTTATTTTGAAGGATGACTGCGGAAGTGAGGAGGCTGGTCAGCATTGTGTATGTTTTCTGACCTGTTGAAACGGTCGGTGCAGCTCTACTTTCAGCAACTCCTGAATCGTTTTCTTCGCTCAATGCGGGTCAATAATTTGACCCTTCAGAATCAGAGTGGTGGGATGCGACCCACACGGTTGTTTTAAGAATGAGAAGCTCCTCACTGCATCACACAGTTAAATAACTCTGGGCTCTCACCCATTTGTTTTGTTAAATCCTGGTGGAGACTTTTGGTTGTGTGTATTTACAGCGTCATCCCTCCACAGTTTCACTCGATGTTTATACGATAAACTGAAACATTTTGTATTTCCGCGCCGCGGCGGAGGCGGGACCTTACCTTTTCCGCTCCTGCTCTTCCCGCTCGATCTTGTGTGACGTGACGTACGGATCAAAGAGGCTGCAGCACTTGTTTAGCAGTTTGACAAAATCCACCATGGCATCCTCCCTCTCCATGTTTCCCAGGGAAGCCCACTCTTTCCTGCACATAGAGACGCCGGACGGGAACATTTGAATTTATTGCTTCCTAAAAAAAAACCTTATCTTTTAGAAAAAGAAAAAAAAAACTAACAGGAAAACATTCTTTCTTTGAGATGTAATTTTCACCATCTCATTGTGAGCAAAGACTTTTTTGGGCAGCATGTTTCTTGACACTCTTGGAAAATAGATCTTTAATCTCAATGAGGTTTTCCTGGTTAAATAAAAGTTAAATACAATTTTAAAAATGTATAAGCAGCTCTTGATGGAGAAGCGTCCATTTCTTGAAAAAATAACTAAAATCCTGCAATGGCTATCAAAGGTTAAAGGTCATAATCATGCACATTTGGATGTCTGCTACTTTACCTGCGGTCGTTGCCCAAGACATCAAAGAAGCCGACCTCGGGCGAAGCGTCGGGGTTGTACGGGCCCAGCAGCACCTGTTTGTGCAGAGCGACCAGCCGAAGCTTCTCCTCGTAGGTCGGATGGAAGGCCTTGCCATCTTTATCTGAGGTTAACAAAATGAAACGAGTTTGCATTTGTTTATCTTCTTCACCACGCAGTAAAAAATGCTTGCAAATACTTTATACACCTCAGAGTATATAGTATAAAAATGCTAACAGTGGATGTAGTATGTTACGCTGCAGTACTGCAGGATGTACAACATTCATTCAGAAGATTTTAGCCATTCTCCTTTTCAGAAACGATGGTCACTCTAGACACATCAATCATCCTATAAATGTTCCTTTACTTCAATGTGTAAAAAACTAAATTAGGCACAAGTCCAGAGACAGTCAGACCTTAAACGCAAGACAGGAAATACAAATTACATACTGCTGCTGCACAAAGTGGCAACCAAGATAAAACATGTATGGACAGTGATCAAGGTTGCTTAACAGAACCCAGCCCAGTGTTCAGGAACCGTTCCCACATCAGGTTTTTAAGGCCGGACACAGAATAGAGGATACAAACCAATCTGATAAATTACCTCAGAACAATATTGATGATCCTGTTACGGTGGCACCCATCTGTTGGAGGGGTGTATTAAGCTGCACGTTAACATTTTGTTTCAATCATAATGTGTTGGAAGCAGGATAAACGGGCCAATTTTAGAATCTAATTATATCTTGACAGGGAAAAAATTACGAGGGCTTGACAACTTTGTCAGAAATTCTCCAAAGCAGCAGGTCTTGTTGGGTTTTCCTGTTCTGCAGTGATTAGTACCTTCCAAAATGGTCTGAGGAATTTAAAGCTGATTCTGATTGAAAGCTGTAAGAATACAGGAGGTATAACAAGTTAGAGAATTCAAGGCAGGTGCTTTTAATGCTATGGCTGATTGTGTACTTTAAGTTTATTTCATTCCTTGGATATGAAATTATGCATTTTCGATCCAATCTGCTCCGATTAATGGAAGTCGAATGAAAACATAGTTTTGTTGTACAATCACATATTTTCCTCAAGCTGAGCTGTAATTTGAAAGCAGCACGTGCATGGTTTTACTGTTGACAAAAAAGGCATAGTGAACTGGATTTCCTGTTTGAGTGGCGTGAAGACAGCTGGGCTGACGGACAGGCTGGTAACTCTGGACTATCGGACAGGAAGCTTTTGACATCGAGTATACCCAACAGCTTTATCCTGCAGGACTAATTCCTTCAGCGCCACAGGATACTGACAGCGTAGCCGTGACAGTAGTTGGCATGCAGACTTCTTTCACCCCTTGCAGGGCGGGTTTACAGCTCCAAAACATACAATCATGAGACACAATCTCATTAAGACGGATGGTTTTTACATTCCTGCTGCAGCATATACTCTCCACATAGTGAAGCCAATCCTGAGTAAACAATGAGAATAAATTAACCTCAGGCCAAACGCTGCAACGCAGAAGTTAACTACTCAGACATGCCGAGATTGTTTTAACCTTAAAAATCCAGCTCGACCTCTCGTCAGAGGTGTTGGCTACTCGTTAGCTAGCAAAAGGAACGTCGCGGCTCAGCAGCAGCGTCCGGGCGGTGACAGCTAGCGGCCAACGTTAGCTACCTGCTAACATCAGCGATCCGCCTCGAAGATCGACCACGATCTCAGAACTCAGCCGTTCTACATGTCGACATGAGGCGTATGGAGTTTGAACAAATACCTTTGAAGAATTTTAGGCCCATTCCGTAGAGTTCCTGCAGTGGAAAGCCCCATTTCCTTTCTACGCCTGATTTGCCTGTCTCTCCATCTTCGTCTTCGGTGGCATCCGGCATATCGCTCCCTGGTTCGGCGGGGCAGGGTTCCGGTTCTTCGGCATGGCCCTGCTCGCCCTCTTGGTCGGGACTGAGCGTGAGACCATCGATGGAAACTTCGAGCCGGCTAGAAGTAGCGCTGTCGAGGTCGCCGCTCTGAACCTCTGTCGCCATCATGTAGACTGTCAGCTGAAGCGGCCACGTACCTACTTCCGGTTAGATTTGGCGGAAGTTCCGGGATACTACGGTCGAGCTAAATAATGACGAAGCTTTAAACGATAAGATAAATTATTAACAGAAATTTGATTGAAACGGGACGTCTCCCTTATTTTTTCGTATTTTACTTACATTTTTGTGATTGTAATTCCTTTATGCTGAATTGAACTCCAGAAATTACAATCATAAAGGAATATGGCATTTCTTTATTTATTTCTTTAAAAAAAAATAAAGTTTTAATGTCATATGAATTCAAAACGTAAAACTAATAATAAAAAATTATACATCACGTTGTTAGTCTCGTTATTCTTTATCTACATATCCTCATTTGAAGCCGGGTTTTTTTTTTAACGAGAACGTGCCTCACGTTTTTACATGAAAAACTTAACGTAATAACGTGATAGATGATTTTCACATTTTTACAAGATAATTTTTTGAGGAGGTGAATTTAGCGTTTCTTAAAGATATAATTTGCACGTTACAACGTGGAATTTTTTTTTTTTTTAAACTGAAAAGTATAACGTGTTACTGAACTTTTCCTAATTTCTGGCGTGACAGCAAAGTACTTCCGTAGATCTTCAGTACAATCTCGGATTCAGTTTATCCTTAATACCCTATATTATTATTATTACTGTTGGTGATTGCGGTATGATTATTAGGCTATTATTATTAATTATATTAATTAATTTAAATTGATAATGACTTATTCACAATGCCAAGATGGTAACCCTTCTCAAAATAAAAGCTTTACCACCTCACTTTGTGGCTCTAGTGTGATTGTCAGTACTTGAAAGCGCTGCAGTGTGCATGTACGTCATATCCGGAGCACTGCTGCTCAAAAAATTAATATTGCTGTACTAAAACACATTGGGTTATGTTAGTAATAGGGATTATCTTTATTTTGTGACTCAACAAGATAGCTATTAACCTATCTGCAGGTCTGTTAAAGGTAAAATCCTGAAATATTATACACTGATCAGCCAAAACATTAAGACCATTGACAGGTGAAGTCAGAATAGCTATAATGGGAATATGAAGCTATAATGACACCCGTAAGTGAATGGGATATATATTAGACAGGAAGTTACAATTTTGTCCTCAAAAATGGTTGTTTTAAATGTTATGGCTGATTGATGTTTGAATTGGTTGAAATATTACAACCACTACACACAATAATGGGCCAATGAATCAAGTAACCGCTTAGTTAACACCTAACATCAGCTCTCAACTAAATCATCATTATTATTCAAGTATTTCACTCAGAGAATTTCAATCTTGGATTAAATAAAACTAGTAACGTTTTTACATCTGTTGGGAATATTGATTAATTTGGACTGAATATTCAGATTCATTTGAAGTTGATGAATGCAGAAGATTACAACTTGGTTTAATAGCTTGAGTTTGGTTTTGTTACTAAGACTGAATAATCTTCTATAAAACACGATGAGTCTGTTCATAATATATGCTATAATATTATCAGTAATATTACCATTCAATATCATCAGAAAGATTATTTTTCACCCTTTTTTAACCTTTAACAATAATTGTTTTAGTTTCAACAGCAGTAACAAAACCAGGGGGGGGGGAAGGTATTTGAGCAAAGCCCCGCACTCATTACACTCATTCCTGTTCTTAAAATAAAAATGTCTTTACGTTGTAGATTGTAACGATAAAAATTATTTTATTAATGATAAAATGACAGCCCAAAAGTAATAAAACCATTATGATGTATTTGTACTGTGATTTAACAATCCAGGTCCAATACACTCAAAAACAATGTAAGATTTATGTATTTTATATTTAATGTACATTTCCATCTATTTGGATAACATAATTTTAACATTAACAAACAAACTTAATGTGATGCATATGTTTCATTAAAACATGATTGAAGCAAGTTGAAATTATATTTATGTGACATTTATAGTAAACCTTGTGTGTTTTAATCATTTCCCCTCCAAATAATGTCGTTTCCTTGACGATTGAAGATTATACATTAACCAATCTCATCAAATTTAACCAAATGAATCATGCTTGTTCTATATTTTTTAACTAATTTAATTGCATTCTTTCCATAAATTTCCCATATTTTTGCTGATTCTATGAAATATGAATAAATACATTTACGAAATATGATTTTTTTTTTTTTTTTAATAAAATCAAATAGATACAAATACTTAAACTTAACGTAGGCAATGATTCTTTTTGTTCTTTTTTTTTTCTGCGCGTATGAGCAGGTCATAATCCTGAACTAATATCTGTGCTCACGTTTAACACATTTAGCAAAATGTAAGGACTAGTAAGGATCTGGTGTTCAAATACACAAAGGTTGAACTCATCACAAAGGTCCATAAGATACCTGAGCTTTCAGCATGTAGCTGTAAACTCGTGAAAATGGACCCGTCTGCCTGCATGTTAAATGTATGGTGGTTAAACAGCGGTCAGACTTTAAATGTGTGAATGCTTTTGTTTGTGTCTACAGCCTCAGCGGAGAGAAAGCCTTAAATGCTTTTACTGTTTGAAGTTCAAAAGCCCAGAATGTAAACGCCAACATATCAGGGAGTTTAGATTGACACTATTTTGAATATAAATATGTAATAAAATAGCTTTCATTGGCTGTAAAAGTGAAAATTCTGCTGAAATACCAACACTATAAATTTCTCGGTGCTTTTTACCGGCTTTAAGTCTAATATATAATATTTGTGTATTTCAATTACATGTGAAATTTACATGCACTTGGATTACATAATTTAAACATAAACTTTTCTGTGATGCCCATTTGTCGTTAAAACAAATGAAAAAAGTAAAAAATAATATTTATGTTATATATCTAAAAAAATCAAAACTCCATTATATAATTATATTCAAACCAATCTCATACATTTTAACTAATTGAATCCTGATTATTATTTTTATGAGATACAGAATACTTCAACTCTATTCAGGGTTTTTTAAAATTCATTCAATTGAAGTTATTTTTCATAATTAGAAAATTTATGCTGATTTTGCAAAAAAAAAAAAAATTGGTGGATTATTTGAACAAAATCAAACGGATTCAATTACTTCAAATATGCAACGATGAATTTTTTTGAGTGTTGATGAGGATGTTTAAGGCGTCCGCTGCTCATCATCTCCTGATCCGTGGTCTGTTGCGAGAAGAAGATGCTGACGTTGCTCATTTAAATAACTCATGCAGCAGACCAGGAACTTCAACAGCCTGCGTTTAGCATCGCAATCTAGTCTACGCACTCAGGCAATACCCAATTAGGCCCCGAGACAAAGCAACCTGTGAAATGTGTCTATTCTCCCATCTGGACAATGCTGTATGTGTCAAAGAGATCACTAGAGATCAATGGAGCTGTGGTTGTGAAGTGACATAAAGGCTGTCAGGTTAGTTTCCCACAAATAATAAAAAATAATACAGAACAGCAACAATCTTTGATGAAGCCCAGGTGACTCCCAGAGCCGACCCTCGTCTCACTATTATGTTCATCAAACGTTATATAAATAAAAATGACCCACCGTCGTGAAACCTCAGCAACATCCCCACAAATGAGGATTTGTGATAAAGTAACGTCTGTCACTTTATCACGATGTGTCGCAATAATCCTTGTCACCGCACTCCAAAAGTGTTTTTTAAAACAAAGACGATAATTTGCTTTAACGCAAAGGAAAAAAATCCTCACTGATGAATAAAACAACACGGACTGTTATCAAATACATGCAATCAGAAAATCTCCTTCCTCCAAGTGTTATTCAAAATGTGTGAACAACATTAGTCCGTCTGTGGCGTCACCCGACATCCTGACCCCTTGATCCCCCTTTGAACCAGGTGGAGTGCCCACTTTTCAACCGGCTGATGTGTATTGGGATGAACTTTGTCGCTCCCGGAGGAATATGTCCCTGCATCTGTCAGAACTGTGGAGCAGACGTTTAATATTGAACAAAGAAAGTCCTTGAAGGAGGTTTTTTATTTTTGCAGATCAGGAAAGATTTTCAATGGGACGTCCTTTAAGATAATATAAGATTAGATGTAGATCTTTATTGATTCTGCAGGAAATTATTGTGCCAGAGAGAGAGAGCTCTTAATTACAGTCACAAAAATGACAGTGAGTGAGTAAAAGAAAAAAATAGAAATTAATCTTGAGTGGAAATGTAAAAAATAAAGTGTATCAGAGGAAAATGAGAAACTTGTGCCGCAAATAACAGCATGATAATGAGTTTAATATTATAAACGATAATAATACTGTGAAGATATATAAGTTATTCCATCATCTATTTAGTGTACATCTGCGATATTACACTGTAAAAGAAAATAAATCAGTTTAATTTACGGTGAATTACACACAGATTTTGACAGATTTGACTGTTTAGGAAATTTGGCGACCATATATAATAAATAATGCTAAATAACTATACAACAGATATAATCGTAACCTTTTTATTGTTTCATAAAAAACTGTAAATTACATTAATTTCAGATTTTTAACCTAGACATCTACACTATTTGACAAATATATACCGTGTTTACCGTTGGTTATTTATGTTTACATACCAGCCAAATCGGTTATTTATACGTAATAATACCTTTACAGTAACGACTTATGGCATTGTTCCTTTAATCTTTCCAAAAGTTTGTATTTTCACAGTAAAATATTGTATTTTTCCACATATTCTGACCAGAAATAAGAAAGTTCTTTACCGTTTCTTCATTTATGATAATTCAACTTATCTACTAGAGTGATGTTTTTAAAATTTATGGTCTTTGACCGGTGATATTTGACAGTTGTTTTTTTTACCTCTATATCTTGTATGTAATGACCGTATCTTTTACAGTAAAATTCAAGCGACAACAGCTGGTGGTATTTTACAGTAAACTTTACAGATTTTTTCTTGCTATAAATAGATTTAATTATTAATTTAAAAATAATAAGAATTCTAATATAAATATAATAAAAATAATTATATAAATTATAACAACAATAATAATGATAATAACAAAAATAATAAAAATAATAGGAGAATAATAACAAGAAGAAGAAGAATGATAATAATAACAAAAATAATAATTATAAGAAGAAGAAGAACAATAAGATTAAAAATAATAAGTATAATACCAAAGCCTTGTGAAGGTCTTATCAGTTGGTGAAGAAGATGGGAGTGAATCCTGTTGTGTGTTTTTTTCTTTCTAATTAACAGCAAAAGTAAGAGGAGAGGATTAGAAGCAGCAGAAACAGATCCATTATTGTCTCTTATCTGCTGACCTTGTTTCTACCTGCTGAGGGAACGGAAGCTTCAGACGGATCCCTTTGAAGGCTGCAGCTCCATTACTGCCTCATCCATTCCAAAGCGGGTAAATGTTTTCCCTGCTGATGTGTATTCAGGCTGCAGATTCCATTAGAAGCTCTTTAGAGAGACATGCGGCCGCTGCACCGCTCAGGTGTTATCCCTTCACACCTCCGCAGGCACACAGACGTCCGCGGCAGTGCCAGCCGGCTGATGGCTGACCCATTCACACGTGGTGGCTGAGCCCCACCTTTGATCGCGGGGGGGATTTAACCCCGGCGAGGCCGAGGGTCTCCAGCTCAGTCAGCCTCTGGGAGCCAGAAGTGGAGGATCATGTCTTCAGTCCGTGGGAATATACGCGTCGGGGACGGGACCCATTTCCAAATGTTTCACGAAGGTTCTGTGCAGATGAGCAACCCGGTCAACTCAGGTGAGTCAATTAAAGTGTGCGCGTGCACCTCCAGCGCCAGGGCTCCACGGGCTCGTGCGTAATACTACAGTTATTATTATAATAATTATTAAGTGGTTTTCCTCCTTCAGATTATAGAGGGTCGGATGGTCCAAACTACTTCAGCTCTGCAAACCCGGTACCGAGAGTGGACACATGCGTGACAATACTGACCCACAGGAGGAAGAGGACCAACTTCACCCAGCAGCAGATCGAGGTGCTGGAGAAAGTCTACTCAGACACCAAATATCCCGACATCTACCTGCGGGAGAGACTGGAGGCTGTGACCGGGCTACCGGAGTCCAGGATCCAGGTAATGTGGGCCCGGTACCGGGTGGACTTTCTGGTTGAGCTGGTACCACATCGCTCACATTTGCTTCCACGTTCATTTCAGGTATGGTTTCAGAACAGAAGGGCAAAGTCTCGTCGTCAGGTGGGCTCCGTGTCCATGAAGGTCGCCAACCCGCCAGCAGGCGGCGCCTTCGGCCAGCTCCAGAACCGGATGGGCTCTGAGAACGGTACCACACTTACTACCATAGATGATTAAATTGCTCGCAGATGTTGATGTGAGCATGAATGATTGTCTGTCAGACCAACCGACGACTTGTCCAGAGTTTCTCCCATTGTCAGCTGGGACAGGCTCCAGCCTCCCGGGGGTGGGGAGGGGGGGTTCAGTTAAACTTTTTTTTTTTTTCCACACAAATATCATTGGAGCCTGAACAGAGAATTCTGTAAAACGTCCCATGTGGTGAACTTACTCAGTCTGCTGTGTTTGATGTGACGTGGTTTATTCCAGTTCCTTTTCTGCTGATCCAGTCCGATCACTGACGTCATGAACTAACTGCTTTATTACATCTGTGTTCCAGTGTATGACAGTCATCAGGGCGCCGAGGCTCACAGGATGGGAGGTTTTGTCCTGGAGGATAGTTTGAGACCTACGATACACCAGAACCCAGAGGACCCTCACAGAACCAGTGGACCCACGAAGCCCAGCAGCTTCGAACACCCAGCCGTCTCCTGCATTTATGACAAGGAGGGAACCAGAGTGAAGCCGGAGCAGATGCAGCGACACCAGCTCAGTGTCAACGTCCCCTGCTGCAACATCCACCTGTACCCTAAGGAGAACATGCATCACCCAAAGGCAGAAGCCAGCGTGCCTGCAGAGTCGGATCCAAAGGTACTGGTGGACTATGACAACTTCCCACCGAACAAGACCATCGGACCGGAGATGAAAGTTGTGATTCCTCCCATCCCGACCCGGAATAACCTCAGCAGGTCCTCGCCAAAGGATACTAGATGCCAGTATCCGTGTTTGAGAGTCACAGGGGATGGGTTCAGTCCCTTCTCCCCGATCCACAGCACCGAGGCGCAGGACTTCACCGACTCGGACTCCGACTGGGAGAACGAGGCCATGGGAGGCTTTGGTGCCTTCATGTGACGTCCTGTGTGAAGAGAGCGACATGTATCATAATAGGCCCTGTACAGATGAGAGGAAAATGTATTTATTGTAGAATAGTAGTAACAACTGGATCGCCTTTTAATAAAAACTACAACATTAAATGCCACACGGTGCTTTTCAATATTGTGTTTAATACAAAATGACATTTATGTACAACTGCCCTGAGGCACTCTCATATACAACTTTACAAACCTGAAAAAGGACTTTCCCTTGGAAACAAACTGACACGAATTTGAAGATGTTTTTTGTGTGTGTGTGTGTGTGTGTGTGTGTGTGTGTGTGTTGCAGCGACAGCCATGCCAAACGTGGAGTCAGGAGTGAAAGGCATCAAAAGCCCAGAGTCCTCCCTTTATAAAAATACCAAAATCTCTTTTCAGTGCACACAAAATTATAAAAGCCATTTCTGCAGACAGAAATGTTGACGGGCGTCTCGATAATCACAGATATTGTACAAATATCTACAATAAACAACTTTATAAAACATTCTTTAGCCTCCTGTTGCACCGTCAGTGGAGCAACGCCAGAGGAACAGCGAGAGAGGGAACGTCGGAGAACAACGTATTGTTTGTAACCGTACACAGCTACTCAGAAATAAATAAATACACACTATAAAAACTGTAAGAGTCGATGTTTGGCACGTGGAACCAATAAATAAGCAGGGGGAGTTTGGAGAGTTGTGGCATTGCTGCTGGAGATTAAGACTTTTTCCGGTTGTGTTCGATTGGGCGTACCAGCATTTTTGTCTAATAATTAAAAAAGGGGGGGGGGGGGGGGGGGGGGGGTTTGAAACACGGCTCCGCTCCCGTCAGCAGTGAGTCCCAGGAGTCTGGCCCGGATTCTGAACGTCCAGACTCAGACTCCACGGTGGTGGGCCTCCACTTTGCAGTCTTTTTTTTCTCTCAAAAGTTTGAGTGAAAGCACCATCTGAAGGGAGTAAAGGGGCCCCCTGGCTGAGGTGTGGGTGCTGGAGGGCTTCAGACTGCGTTGGTGTTGTTGGCGGCAAACGCGTGCAGGTTGCCCAGCTGACTAAGGCCGCTCTGGATGTGTGCCACGTGGATCTCCACATTATTCTGGAAGCAGCTGGAAACATAAACACAAAGACAAGAGCGTGAGGTTGATGAAGACGTGATTAGCAGCGACTCAGACTTGGATCACAACGTCGGCGGTTATTAAGCTTTCTGAGATGAACTTCTCTGTTCAGGGACTGGCTGGTTTCATTTAAACGTCTGGATCTACTCATTTAAACACATTTCTGTCTGTGAATGTTTACCCCAACCTAGGACATGCTTTTGATCATGACATCACTTGCTGATTAGGAAACACGTCACTTCCTGTTGAGAGAGCGCGTGGCCTGTCAAGGTCATCACTCCCTCCCTCAAGCATTACATGAAATGTCCAAAGTGTAATCCTTGTGTGTTGAATCCAAAGCGACTAGACTTCTTCTAGACGTTTCACCTCTCATCCAAGAGTTCGGAAGAAGGTGAAACGTTTGTAGGCCATTAAAGAAGTCCAGTTGCCTTGGACTCAACCTGCTTGGAGAACCAGGACCTGGGTGAGGGAGAATCTACACGGACCCGGTTAAAGTCAAGAAATCAACTGATCAAGGTCAATAAAAGTATCACTAAAAATCAGAAACTAAGAGTTGGGCCTTTGCATGGAGACGAAGGAGGTGCGGTTGGAGAACACCACGAGGACCCTCTTCTCACCTGAGGTTTGAAGGATCGATAGAAGCCTTGATGTCGTTGAGAGACTCTGTCAGAGATTTGAACTCAAAAGAATTCAGATCTCCTCCATCTGCCAAACACTGAGGAAAAAAGGGAAATGGATTGAGTGACCTTGAATATGTTACGACGCAATCCGCCTTCACATTGTGGGAGAAAGAGACGACTCCCATCCATCGTTATCGTCCTCCTGATGAAGGAGCTGACATGACAGTGACAGCAGAATCAGCTGAGATGCTCCACCTTGATCTGTAGCAGCAGAGCCGTGAGACGGGAGATGAGCTGCGTGAGGCCGGGGTTCGTCACACTCTGCTCGCCGTTTGTCGAGTTGCTCAGCTGAACCATCTGCTGGGCCTCGTCTTCGCAACGCCGTCGCAGCTCTGTCGGATGGTCGGCCGGAACCATGCCCTGGTCTGGAGCGAGCTGCCGGGACACAACGGAGATTCAGGTCTTAAACAGTGCAGGTTCTCAGGATGAAGGTGGCGATATTATAAATGTAGCGAGCTCCGGAGGCAAACATCATCGGTGGACTTACTTCGCAGCAGAACTGCTGAACTTCATGAAGCACCTTGTTGAGATCTTTGTTGAGCTGCTCTAGCTCCAGCACCGTTGTAGCATATCTCTTCTGGAATTCCAGGTCAATGGGCAGCGAGTAGGACTTCTGCACACAAACAACAAACGGATCCAGTCAGACCGGCTGCATCTCACAGAACACTGTCAACAAGTTACGTTTGTAAAAGACGACGTCTTCACCAGCTTCTCTGCCTCCGTGTTCATTTCTTTCAAGTGCTTGATGTGCTCCTTCTTGATCATCAGGATCTTAGACAGCCTCGTCTGGTTACAAGGAGAAAAAGACAAAGGTTCTGTTAGAGCAAAGTGTTACAGAACCATGTTTGTCAGGCTTCAGCATCTCTCCAGGTTTTTACCACTTGAACCAGGAACTTGACAGGAAATCCTCCCAGAGTATCTCCATCAGAACCGGACAGTTTGTTCCTCCACGGCGACTGGCTGCTGAGAGGGTCGCTGTCCTATTATGACAAACAATGGACAAATAAGTCAGAGGTCAAAGGGACAGATTTGCACCTACTCTAAAGACTCTATCACAAATTTAACTAAGAACATTTACCTCTCCGATGATAAAAGAATAAATCTCTATGTTTTTATATGCTGAACCATCAGATCTGGGAGATTTTGCCTTTGTTTATCATTTGACCGCTGTAGCTCAGTGGGTGGAGCAGCCTTCTCCTTATTGGAAGACCGGCAGGTCGGCGGTTCGAGCCCCAGTAAGTCTAGATGTCAAAGGGTCCTCAAGGAAGAACCTGAACCCCCGTCTGCTCCCCCGGCGCCGTAGAGAGTCACCCGCTGCTCCTTAGGAACAAATTCTGCGACGCTGTACTTATATGACTATATGTGACAAAAAAAGTCTAGATTGTCGCTTCAATCTAGACTTTTTAGTCTAGAACCAAAATGTGTTCCAACTACTGACGTTATCACGTGTTTACGTTGTAGCGCTACAGAACTCCCTCAGAGATGGAAACAAACAGGAATTCATTCATGTTCATTCATTCATTCATGCTAAACCTAAATTCCATGTTAGGTGTTGTGCGTCTCCACTTCCTGTGAACCAACAGCGGCAAAGCGTGTAGACAGGAAGCACCGCCTCTGATCGGGACCCACCCCTGACTCAGCAATCCTAGGATTGTTGAGTCAGCAGCTGAGCATACTGCACAGCAGTGGGAAATAACGCATACATTTGTTGATCACACACGCCACTGTCATACGGCCCCGGCTCTGTGTGAGTATTTGAGACCCCTGTCCAACAGCCGTTTAGTAGAAGAAGAAGAAGTGTACCATGAGGAGCGATGTGGTAGCAGGTGGATAAGGCCCTCTGGGTGGAGTCATGTGGTTCTGCATGTAGCGCGTTGCCCGATGCTTCTGGGCGAAGGAGGAGATGGGCATGGTCTCATTGGGCTCATTGCTCTGCAGAACACAAACATCGCCGGATGTGTTAGCAGACGCCTTTTTAAATTCAAAACATCAGACCACACACAAACGCTCAGAGCGGCGCCATTGCTTAAACATAATACCAACAGACGGATCCTACCAGGACTTCGTAGTCGGGCACCGTATGTGTTCCCAGGCCACTGCGATCAAAGGTGACCCGATACGTGGCAGCGCTGGTGTCCACTGCATCGATCTGGCCCGTGAACAACCCATCATGGACGCCTCGGAGTCGAGCTGCGGAGGAAATATGAGACGCAATAAGAATCCATACAGGAAGTATCGAACCAATCTGACCTTACCGGGTCAGCGCTCTGCTGTACTTACGGTTATTTGATCAGCACAGAGTCATGGGATTATTAGGGAAAAACTGGAAATGTAGAGTTGCTGTCTTTTCAGGTCATGTGACTGCAGTGGTGTGTGAGCAAACATTTAAGCGGGGCTGGTGGCGCCGTTGCGTTTTCATTCTTACCGGTGACTTTCGTTCCTATGTTGAGTCTCAGGGGGATTTCCTCTGGGAGGTCTTTGCAGTTGGACACGTCTGATATCTTTCCTTGCTGCAGCAGACGCATCTTCTGCCTCTTCTGCCTCAGCGCCGTCCTCTCCTCATCAAAGAATGCAGATGAACACCTGCGTTGGACAACCAAGCATTGTGCTGCTTTTAAAGCTTTTGTTTTGTTTTTCTATTTAAGATAACCGGGTATGACAGCTAAGAGAAATGCAGTTGCACTTGCATTGATGCGAGAACAGAAAAAAAGTATCGCTCCAGATAATCCTCCAAAAACACCGGTCCAAAATTCCACAAGATTTATTTGACCACACAGCCGCCAACGGATGTCAAAACGTTGAAAACGCTGGACAGGGTTGGCGGAATGGGTTTAAAGTCAACATTTGCTGTAGGAGTGGAGGGCAGTGCTTAATGTTTGTGTGACTGAGCGAGTGGCTAAACAGTGAGAGCCAATGCAAGCAGAGCAAAGCCAACTGTCAGGCAGTAAAGGAACAGCAAACGCCATCAGAACAAGATGAGTCTCAGCAAGGAAGGAAGAAAAATACCCAAACCGGTTTATAACAAGCACAAACAGAAAAGGCACCTATCTTTATTTAAGTCTAGAGTTAGAGAACTAGGAACTACTACTTTGATGATTTGACTGAAACGTTTCAACATTGAATATGTTCACTATTGACTGAGAGTGAGCAGCTGTCTGACTCTAAAACACACATGTGTAATAGGAAGACGTATTCTCTTCGTTGTGTCCCGTCCTGGTTATAAGTGAGGGACAAAGTCCTGCTCACCTTCAGATCTCTACCAAACATGAACAACTATGATGGACAGAGAGGAAATGGAGAGGTGAGGACTGAAGCGTGTTGCGTACCGTCGAGGTTTCCCCATCAGTCTCCTGATGGTTCCCCACTCCACCCGCGTTAACTTTCTCGTTTTCAGGTTGGGGAAAGATTCCTTAAGACACAGGCAGAATTCATTGTCGCCCTCAAAGAGAGGTCTGGAAAATAAAATACGAGGAGTATTAAAAAAAAAAGAAGAAGTGTGGAATAGAAAAACACAACATATAACAAACATTTGTCCAGAAAATATTTGTGATGACGGCGTCAACTTTTTGTCCCCGACCTTTCAGACTGAGTTTCACGTTGTTACAGATTACAAAGTGCAGAATTGATCACATGATTGATTGTCGTCTTCTGAGGATCTGGGGGGGGAAACGCTACCTGTCGATGTTGGAGTAGAACCATTCATAGATGCACCATTTGTGGGCCTTTGGTAGCTTCAGGAGGTTTCTTAATCTTAGCCCGATTTTCTGGGAGGCCTTCTTGTCTGGTGTCACCACAGTGGAAAATTTCTGAAAAGAAAATCAGATTTTATCATCTCAGTTCACAAACAGGGTCATGTCTACTCCAGAGGACAAGAAGGCCTTAAAACCCGGCATGAAACCTGACATCTCACAAAATAGTGGCTTATGATCGCCGACCCTTTGTTCCCACAAGTGAACAAGTGATGAAGTGGTGATTTTTGGAGTGGCTCAATATTTGTATCCAACCACCGGAGAGGGCATCGGTTTTTGAAAGGGCTCGTTTACTTAACTACTACTTAAAGTCACCGTGTTGTTGCTCATGGGACAAAAACGTTTTTCCTTCTCGAGACCAAATACGGATGAGAGAAATGTGAAAAATGGTTTCATTTTTATTTTCTAATGATTATGAAAAATAAAATCACTACGAGACGGACACAAAAAGTTTTTGTTTTTTTTCGTTTTTCTGAGACAGGATGTTGTCATTTACAGGCGCACCCATGAGGGCGGCACTCCTGAGAGATCGCGGCAAACAGAAAATATATGGGCAGTTCTGAAATTAGGTTAATCTTGATTATTCCCGCTAATACACACACTGATCAGCCACAACATTACAACCAGTCACCGACTACTTTAAATACACTGTGGAGCCTAAACTGACTGTTTTCAGTCTAAACATTAAAAAATAACATTAATATTGCTACCGTGTGTGGGACGTCTGGACCAATCACAACATCCCATCTCACAGTGGTCCTGGTCACCATGTGCCAGCAGGACAAATGAATAGCTGCATATGTAACTCCACCTGAGATCTTTAAAACCCTAAACCAGTAGTACTGGTGTCTCCTCAGTTCTAAGAAGGATCATGCAGTAGGAGTGTCAGTAGCTGCTGCCGGTCTGCAGATACAGTAAAACATGAATCATCGTCCTGACATGAGGGACTACAGCTCAATTAAGGGGTTATTATGGGATACGTTTACACATTTTTGAACTCGTGCGCACCATCACGTCACTTCCCAGCTATGTAGAATATACAACTATCAACCACAACATCAGAACCACCAACAGGTTTTAATGTTGTGGCTGATGGGTGTGTGTCAGCGGTTAGTATCAGATTACCTTGAATTTCAGGTTTGCTGAAGTATTTCATTTCATTTCATAGGAGGTGACGCAGACAAGAGCAGTAAGAAGAGCTGAGAATCCACTAACTTCTTCTTATTGCTTTGAAATGAACCGCTACCGTTGAGGATTGAATTGATGATTGACAGCTTTCAATGTGCCGCTCTCTCATCGATAAACGTCTGGTTTGAAAAAACTAAAAAACGTGCCATATTTTTGTCTCTTAGGGATTCAACTTTTTCAATCTGAATTAAAAAAATGAAAATCAAACCATTTTTTCCCTCGTCCCTATCTGGTTCTGAAAAAAAAAAAAAAAAGTGACTTGTTTTTCAATTCTGATTCTTGTACCTCAAAATTATAAAAAATCTAATTACCCTTAAATTTTTTCATTTTTGATATTTGTTACTGAAACAAAAAACTAAATACCAAAACATACACTGACCTTTCAGGTTTACAGTTCACTACAAACAACCCTCAGGGAGAATTTAAAGCAGCACACACTGCAACTACTGTATGACACACTCCTATTTGCTATTGCCTCCAATCCAGTTTCTGTCAGGCAGAACACATACTGTGGGATCTGGCAGTCTGATAGTATTCATCGTGTTCTTCAGCATTTATTTACAGCACCAGCTGGAAACACTGACATGAGACATTGAGGCCATTTTATTGACTTTCCACTTCCACTCAATAAGACAAGATTTACTTTGTTTTTTTCTTTTTCTTAAAAGTTGATGGTCTTTTAAATTTGCAAGAAATGGTAAACAATGTGGGAAAAAGCCACAAATAGTTACTTTGCTGAAGAGGATTTACTTTTCTGGGCTTTGAAAGGAAGATATATCTATATTAGGAGACAGATGCAAACAATAAGGAAACAGTGAGATATTGGCTGTATTTGAAAAAAACACATAATGAAGGGCTTTCTTCCTTTATTTGCTAATGTAGGCTAAAATAACTGGGATACATTTGCAATACTAAAACAAACATAGCAACATGGGTAGGAACACTCGCTCTCACTTTCACTGCTGAATACTAATCACCACCAGCGTGTCTCCACACAGGCAGAACCAGCTACGTGAAACCACGCTGCTGTCTACCAAACATTTACTCTCCCTACTTTCTACAGTATCCTTAAAAGAATCCAAGGGTAGAGAGGAAAAGGTCAAATGTTTCACCCTGAACCCCTTCAACAGTATTTGGGTTTTACCTGTGGTGTGGTAGTGACCCTCTGGCTTCTCCGGGGGGATCTGGCAGGGAGACGTGGCTGGGAATGCTCGTCCTCCTCCCGAAACAAACGGCTCCTCTTTGAGCTCCGTGTGGGCTGGAGAGACAAATGTGGACAGGAGTACATGAATAGCGCCAAAATAATTCAAGGTCAAATTGTTTGTGTGTATTTGTCTTGTGCTACTTCAATGACATCTATGTAATGTATAGTATAGGGGGAAAACAGAACCACTTGAGATGTTCTGTGTGCAGAAAACCCAGTTTGGTCAATGCAACTCTGTACATGAGAAACTGACTGGAGAAATGAGTACATAAATATGTATATCTGTACTGTATACATGCCGAGTATGAATGTGTGTACTCAGGCTTACAGAGGAGGATTAGCGTCACATTTAAAACCCATGAGTGAATAAACCAGTATGGTAGACAGTTTTCTGGTAAGATGTAAATATCCACGTCAGGCACAATGCCACATGTTACTAATCTGTGTTGACGGGTTTACAGTATTTTCACAACTAGAAGGAAGAATGTTAGCACCAGCTCTCAATCTGGTGCTAACATTTAGAAATGCTGCTTGCCACGTTTTTGTGCCGATTGGACAACAAAGCCATGAATTTTAAGTTGACCTTAGACACACCAGTTGCCTATAGAATAACTTCTTATTTGCAAGTTATTGATTTTTGCATCGCAGTGATATCAAAAAGATAAATGAAGAACTGGAAAAAAAATTCCGGTGGCTGACCGGGGCAAACTCACTGCAGCTTAAGAAAACACAGAAGAATAGATAGAATACAATCAAATAAAGAAACATCTTCATCTTTTGGACAACACAGGAGCGCTACAAAAGCCCCAACAACACATTAGGAAAAACAATCTGAAAAAGCCACAACACAACACATTAAAAGAACAATCTGCAAAAGCCACTGGGCAACGGACGTGTTTGTGAAGGATACTTATTACATTGTGGAAAAAAAAAAAAGAAAAGTTAATAATGACCCTAACATGCATAGCAGCAAAACAGGATGTATTATAATTGCTTTAGAAACCTCTTAACCACAACCACTCATACTGACTTCAGTTGTCGCCATGGAAACGTGTACACAACTGTCAGGACAGCAGATATAAAAGCTATTTTGTTTTAGCTTTAGGTACTGTGCATGTCAGGGTCATTATTATAAGTTTATTTGCAGTCTTCACAATGTTTATTACATTTTATTCTCAGTAAAATGACCGCACAACCTGGAAATTAAGCGAAGCCAACACAGCTGATATACATCTGCTTTATTCACTAAATACGGCATTAAAAAGCTCATCCGGGGGTGCATCCCTTTTAAATGTCCTCCGTAAACATTTCAGTTGAAGCTTTTGCAGCGCTCCTGTGTTGTCAAATAGGTAATTAATAATAAATAAATAAATAAACAACTGAGCCTGAGAATAGATTTAAAAAAAAAAAAACATTAAACAAAGGCTTATAAAAGGCCAACACTGGCTAGAAGACATAAGAAGAAAAACTGCTGAGGTACAGTCAATGTAATTCAATTTCATATCTGTGAAGAATTCCGTCGTCGAGTAGTTGCACTATAAACAATATCCATAAATGCAAAGTTCAAAAGTCCCCAACATGACTCTGCTTTAAATGATTGATTTAACAATGGAAATATATACGCCAAAACCCAGTTCCTCAAGCCAAAAGGAGTGAAAACCTGACAATGTAGGGATAAAGGGGAGTTTCTCACATTGTGTGTCCTGATCAAACATGAGGATGAATAGAATGTTTGACTCTCTACCACAGAACTACAATTAAATACATGAAATCTGTAAATATTCTTTGAGAACGTCAGAAGAATTGTACAAGCATTTAAACTAAATCTAATGACAAATGTCAAAGTGGCTCATCACGAGTCAACTTTTTATTTTATATCCTAAAGTTTTGCATTCATAATATTGTTATAACAAAAGCTGATGTATTCCTTCACTTCCTTATTTCTAATTAAAAAGCACCCCAGCTCTTACTGTGTCCATTGTGAGGGAGGAATGCCGTCCCCTGGTGTTGTGTGCTCTTGGGAAGCTGTTCTTTTCATTTAGAGTATTTGACAGACTCCCTTCTGTGAAAGAAAGAAGAAAAAATATCAGAATAAAGGCCAAGATTTGTGAAAATCTTGACGCAAAATATTTTTCTCACCATCATGGGGAAAAACTTAAACTGAAAATAAAAAAAACTAATTTCCACGCATCCCTAATCCCAGTTGAAAGGGATTACGATTTAAGGGTTTTAAGCATCAGAATATGGCTTACTGGATAGATATAGTCAAGAGTACACGGAACTTCTCCCCTATGTAACAGATCATCATAAATGAACAAATATAAGGAAGATACACAGCTAAAAGCCCAAGTACATACCTTTTAGACTGACAAGTGCTTCTGCAGAGGAGCCTGAGGAAGATGACATGAGCTCAAGTTAACACACATTAGAAAACACATATTTGATTGAGCCTTAAATGTTGTTAAATGTCACTGGGACTAAACGTGTTCTGAGCCCGTGCCAGTTAGATTCGGGTTAATATGCTGGATTAATTTCTTCTATCAGAGGAAACGTTTGCCGGCGTTATGATCCCGTCCTTTAAACCTGGACAGCAGACAGGTTAGATCTAACGTTAGCTAGCGCAGTCATTTAGGCCCTAACCCGGAGTATGAGCTGTCAAAACAAACCATCAGCTGGACTGATCCGGCCAACGGCCCGAGAACCACCGGCGAACGTTACACCGCGTTACAGCCTGGGGGGTAAAACTGAATCACGTTAAAAACGTTCAGGTCGCCAGGAATAACTGTCAGTAGTAAATGTTCAAACAGCCTGGCTAGTCCTCTTTACCAACTTATGCAAATGATACACAAATCCTAAGAACGTAACGTTTACTGACTTACGGTAACGCTGACGAGCCTTTCAAATAACCAAGGTGGCCAAAACTATGGCCATAAAGCAGGCATCTTGTGGTTAACGTGTGTATGTTGGTAGAGACGTAAAGGCAGCCCCTTTGTTTTTACTGCTGACCGCCTGAGGCTAACAGGCTTTAGCTCAGAGCTAAGCTAACGTTATTCGTTTACCCAGTTGGTTTAAACTAATTTACCCAACTCCAGCATTAGCGCTGGTTAGCCTAACATGCTAACGAGCGTTAGCACACTTGGGCACACCGGTATCTTTCAGCGTCTAAAAAATAACTTTATGAACTCTGCCCAAAAACTGCGCTACCCGTTACATGAATAATAATATTGTTTTTTTTTCACAAAATGCGTATTTTGTCACAAAGGGACGGCTGTGGATAAAAGAAAAAGGGCAACTTCTTGGATTTGTGTTGTTACTCACTCTCGTCTAACAGCTGGTCCATCTCCGCCATCTTGAATTAGCCGCGCCGCTTTTTCAAAGACCTTGTCAAAATGCATTCTGGGTCGGGACGCTGTCTGGAGGGTGATTTGAGAAATAAAGCTCATATGATGTGCTTATAATCGCTTTCAGTTGCGATTATATGCGTACACAGTTATAAATACTTACTTAATAATTATATTCCCTCAAGTATAAATCATACTTGTCCTACAAAATGTTACGGTGAATGTTTGAAAAGCGTTTCATGTGTGAAATGTGGCCTAAATGTTTTCGAGTTTTTGCTCCGCTTTGGGCCACAAAATCACCAAAATCATACTTACGTGTGATTTTCGTAACTGTGTAAGTAGAACAAACAACTTTAAATCTGATCCTTTCAAATCCAACTCAGGCCCACTTTCATATTTGGTCCCGAATCCATTCGAATCCGACTCCTGCTGACGTGACAGTGTGAAAGGTCAGATCAGAATCCACGTGACTTCTGTCCCACTGGTCAGCAATAGTGGACTAAGTCAAATATGGAGGATCACAGCAAAAACTGAGAAACGTGTTTTCAGATTTAATATATAAGCGAGAAAAGGGCTCTCAGTCTTTCTCGATTATCATCATCACAACAAATGATGCAAGAATTGAATCACCACCTCACTCTTTTTGAGGATCAGCTGCCACTCAAATGATAGTTTCTGCCGTTTGTTTGCATGCTTGATGTAATAACGGGAGAATAATGGGAATTAAGTCACTTTGAAGACCATTTCTCTCAAATCCCATTAATTTGAAGAAGTGTCGACCCTCATCCCAAAGACAGGAATAGAAATAATCTAAAGTCTCTTTCTAAAGAAGAATTAGGTTAGCAAATACCAATAAGTTTATGTATAGACAGGACGCTGGAATCCCCATCAACATCTGACTTCAAGCTCGAATCATCATCCTGCTGAAGACCTGGATCATGGAAGTCTCGTCAGCAGCAAACCCCAACACTATCGCCTTTAAACGCTAAAGCAAATTCAAACACTTTCAACAATACATCCAACCCAAAGCTGAAA
Source organism: Lophius piscatorius (assembly GCA_009660295.1). Lineage (NCBI taxonomy): Eukaryota > Metazoa > Chordata > Actinopteri > Lophiiformes > Lophiidae > Lophius > Lophius piscatorius. Next base: position 44,376 of record VRLP01002808.1, read on the forward strand.
TGCAAAAAAACAGCACAGAAATCAGCAGGCTTTTAATTTGTAGAAGTGGGTGTTTTATTTGGTGAGGTGAGCAACAAAAAGACTGAGAAGATTTGTCCCACACAGAATCTTTAACAGAATAGTGACCACGTTGATTACTTCTTTCCTTTTCAGCGAGGGAGATGGATAGAAAGACAGACAACAACACAAATATATAATACATGTCCTAAGGTGTCCGGTATCTTTGACCCTGACAGAACGTTCATCTCCACCGATACTTTAAAGGGAAACCCCAGGAAAAAACCCCCTCCTGCTTGTATGGATGCCTAAAAGTCCTTAATTATTGGTATTGAACTTTATCAACAAGCGATTTATTAAAGAATGAAGAAATAAGATCCGTCCAAGACTGGTAAAGGTTGTGTGAGAAAGAAAACTACATTTCCTGTCGTCTGCTTCTAAAGCAGAACCTCTCTAAGTAATAAAAGGCAGCGAGCTTCAACCACTATATTTAACCGTGTCTGGTGAGCAACTCTGACCTCTACACCTGATGGAAAAGCAATAAAGGGACGAGAGATTCCCGGTGGCCGTTGTGAAGCGCGGTGTATGATCGCTCTGTTGCCAAAAGTCTTCTGCTGCAGAGAATGAAGCCCTGGCGCTGGGAGGCAACAGCGCCTCTCGTTTCCACTGAGGCGGCGTTGGAAGCGGTCCTTCTCACCACAGGGACGTCTGGTAGTTGAACTTGATCTTCAGGAGGTACTTCATGTTGACCTGGGCTACGTCATACACAATGTATCTGAGGAGGTGGCGGTTAAGGAAGACAAAGACTATAAATGGGTGAGAGATCACAGAATGAAGACCATTAGCCGAGGGCAATAAGTTGTGGTCATGGTATCAATACAATTTTAACCGGGGGTACTCAGAAACTGAACGAGAGAGAGAGAGGATGGGAGAGACAGAGAGAGAGAGAGGATGAGAGAGAGGTGGAGAGAGGATGAGAGAGAGAGAGAGAGGATGAGAGAGACAGAGAGGATGAGAGAGACAGAGAGAGAGAGGAAGAGAGAGACAGAGAGGATGAGAGAGACAGAGAGAGAGAGACAGAGAGAGACAGAGAGGATGAGAGAGACAGAGAGAGGTGTAGAGAGGAAGAGAGAGAAAGAGAAATGGAGTGAGAGAGGTAGAGAGAGACAGAGAGAAGATGAGAGAGAGAGCAGCAGTGGCAGAGAGAGAGAGAGAGCGGCGGAGCTACGTCTGCAGGTGTGTAAAAATAATATGCCGAAAGTCAAGTTATTGGCAGAATTCATCTCTGGTTCACCACAGCAGTAGACAGAGGGAGGAGAGTCTCTGCCTCAGCTTGTTCTGGACATTCATCCATTCATTTTCTGTAACGTTCATTTTCATACTCGAGATTTGATCAGCTGATTTCCCTGAGACAGTTTTTATTTTTTATTGTCTTTCTTTGCTTTTCTTCTCTCTGCATTCACGTGTGATCATCATCATCAGCAGCAGCGGCAAACTGACCAGCTGGTCTTTAGAGAAGTTGGAATCTATGGTCAAATATAATTTGATATTTTGACAATTAGCCTATTATCGGGTCTTTTTTAATTGGATAAATGTAGTTAATAACAGCCAGAGGTTGTAGTAAACACGACATGTTCATCGATATGTTGACAGAGGAGAAACTCAAACAATAGAAATAATCATAATATTACGAATATTATATTATTACTTTATTATTGTTATCACTTTTGTTGATGACAGACCAAATTAATTAGTGAAAACACTATTTTTCTTATATATTAAAAAAATATCATAATAAATAATAGATTATTATTAGAAAATGAAAAAAAAAAAAAAGCAGCTTAAAGTAAATTTAATTTAAGTAGGTTACTTGTGTATTATATATATATATATATATATATATATATATATATATATATATATATATATATATATATATATATATATATATATTATTGATTGATTGATTTATTTTTCAGGTTAAAGTTGTTTTTTCCTAACTAATTTTGTGACCCTCTGAGTAAGAGAATAATCCCTGAGTATAATCCATGTTTGTACAAATATGCGTCACTTTTCTGCAGCTCATCAGATATTCAGTTGTCGTGGAAAGCAGGAAGAACAAAATGAGGAGCAAATGTCTAAACCCGGCGTTCGGTGTTGAAGGATACTCGTTGTAAAGTAGGCTGGTGTCATCGATGTTAGTTTGGGATCCTTTTCCCAGAGGCACCTGCACGCCATCTAAATTCACAGCGGCGCCTGGATCAGGAGCAGTTCTGCCCAAACCTGCAAGGAAACAATGAAAGTAGAGCTGAAGCAGATTTTCTCATGTACTCCTGTAAATATGCGTTATTCACACGAGACACAGGAGTCGCGTTGTAAAAATGAAATTCTTTATTTCTGAGTTCTCGTCCACCTGTCCTTCGTTACGGACAAAGAAAATCACCATCATCTAAAGTTATTTATGTCAAAATAACTTCAAGACGGGTTACCTTTGACGCTGTGTTTGCCCTTGGGTAACTTTGTAATGTGCGAAGCCGTCTTCAATTCATGCCTGGATAAAAAATGAAAAAAAAACACACCGATGAGCATCATCGTCATCATCGCCTTCAGAGAGAAACATTGAAATCTTCGCTCACATGTTGCCGAGGGCGACCTCAGCCAGCAGGAGGAGGCCCACGGTGTCCGACTGGGAGGTGTGGCAGTAGTTTGCACTCTTGGACACCATGTCGGCGAAGTAGACACCTTTGCCGAACATGTAGCCCGTCTAGAAAGAAATCAGCGATGTGAGACGAGACTGAACGGGAGGACAACACGCTAAAAAGAGTTCAGAGAGGTGTCACGCCATTAGGACCGCAACTAACCACTACTTTGATAGTCCAGTAATCATCACTTAAGAACACATACACAATACCAACGGGCATTACTTCCACCGTGATCCTTCAAAATAAGAGCATTTAAGATAAGCAGCAAAGAGAAACTTGTGTTCATACCATAAACAGAATAAATGGGTTCCAGAATTATATTCTAGCAGCTTCTGCTGGTAGATACGGGATCGTCATCAGCAGGGATTGTTGACTGTGCATACTGAAGGACAACAGGCAGCTGCTACACCAGTGGAACAGGGCTTCCTTTCAAATGCTTAATTTAACTTGTGTACACAAGATAACAACATTTTTTTTTTTTTTTTTTAAATAGACTTTACAGCTTTTATAGCAGACTGTTAAACCAAACCGGTTACTATAGCAACAGCAGCTTTGCTGAACTGGAATCTAGTCTTTACTCTCATGTTGCATCTACTTGGCACATTACTACCGATACAATAGATATAAAAAATGAAGATATTTTTAAAAACATCAAAAAAAGCAAATCTAATCAAACAGCCATGTAAATTTATAAAAAAAAATAATAAACATGGATAGAAAGAAAATATGAATTGCTTTGTGCATTCTGAAGTCCCCACCTACATTAGGGAATTTGGATGTAACCCACATTGGACACGCCCATACGCAGAGACGTGTACCTATAATGGAGGTTTTCATTCTTTTATTTTTTATTGATGCTTTTATCTGCTTTTGCTTTGTAGCACTTTGAGATTTGATCCAAATGTAAAGTGCGTTATAAATTAAAAGTATTATTATTATTATTATTACTGTTAACTTCCTTCTCATTACGTGGTGTCAGAGGCGGCGTCTGGTGCCAGGACCGTCATTAGACAGCGTCGTAGTCGTAAATTAAATTCTTAACTTCTTTCCTACTGGTTGTTTTGCGGATAATGGCGACTAGCGGTTGCCGCCCCGTTCACTGTTGCAGGAGAAGTAGCGGAGGGAAGACTTACCACGGGGGCCTCCGGAGGGGCGATGCGAAGACCCTGAGACAAGATACCAGCGTAGTTGGTGGCGCGAGAACCGTGCCACAATAGCTGCCGGTTGTGCAATTCCTCGAAGGGGCGGTAACGCTGGCGCTCTCCCTCCCGCACAACTTTGAAAATCTGAAAGTTGGGAAGAGTGAGGACAAACGTGAAGACGGTGGACGACGTTGGATGAGTGTCGTCTCCCCAGTACGACTTACTTCTTGCACTTCCAGCGTGTAGGTGTTGTGCGTGGCAGCGTGCGTGTTCTTCACGTACTGCATGATGATGTCGGCCTCCTCCGTCGTCTTGTCAACAACCTGAGAAACACAGAACAATATTAGAGTTTGTGCGGCTGCATTCCCAGAGGACCGTCCTGCCGTCCAGGTCTCCTCACCTCGATCTTGGTATTGAGTTTCTCGTAGTTGACATCGATGGGATCGTTGTCGTTGTCCTGGGCGCCTCCTCTCAGCAGGCTGTAGGCCACTTCAATGTCCAACAGGTTGTCCAGCATCTGGACTTTAGCCTACAGAGACGTAAGCAGGTGTCGTGAGATCCGTTGGTAGCGGGAGAAAGGCCGGCGGCGGGATTGGCGCGTGTCACGATGCCATACCTGGATGTAGTCCAGGTTGCTGAGCAGAGGAGGCTTCTTCATGCCAAAGTCGTGAGGGATCAGGGTGTAGAAGCGGTTGGAGAGATCCAGAACCTGGGCCTCGGGCAGGCAATCAGACACCGCCTGTGATAAAACGACGATGCGTCAGAAGGTACCGGTACCAGTGAAACCAGAGAGGAACTGATAGTGACGTCACAGATTCACCGCTAGACTAGTGTTTTTTTGTTGTTTTTAACTTTTACACATATAAAGGCATTAATATGTTTCTACATTTCAATTCATGCAATGTTATAAATGTATTATTATTGATACATGGGCTATTTGTCCATTGTGAATGTGTTGTGTTTGTGTTCTGACCTGATGAAACAAATGTTTCTTAGACCAACTGTGTGACATGTCAAAGTGAAAATAAAACTTTCTAAGCCCCCGTTCAGTCTGTTACATGTTCTATGTTGACTTTGTCCATCAACAGAGATTTTGGATGAACAGTAAATATTCATATTTAAATGTTATTTCATTACATATTCTAAATAAAGACCTCGTTCATTCATTCAATCATTCATTCATTCATTGAAGGTGTGACGGCTTGAAACGGACTGTCATGCAGCACAGAGTTCTACAAACAGGAACCCAACAGAACGGCGGTGCCGGGTACTGACTTGATGAACTTCAGTGAGGAGAGCGTATGCACTCTGGATCTGCCTCTTGCTCAGCTTCCCCAGGGGCATCTTCTGGAGGTCAATCTGAGGACAGCAGAGGAGAGGAGACACGAGTTTCCTTACAACACAAAACCAAAACCAAACCAAAACCAAACCAAAACCCAAACCAAAACCAAAACCAAAACATGTGAACTCTCCTTTCAGGTCACATTTACTCTGCTCTGCTAGACTGACGTGACGAGACAGAACTGACGGTTCTGTCATCATATAATGGTTCACTGGATCAAAATAACGATAGCAGATTCTCAGGAATGGCGCCCCACATTGATGGTTCTGACAGAAGTTCTGACATGATAAAGTTTTTGACAAATTGATCTCTCGAACCTCAAACTCCACCATGGCCTTCTTCATGCTCTCCACATCGAAGATGGTCTTGATCAGCTCTTGGACCGGCTTGGACAGCTTCGACTTGGTACCGGTGGCGGCCGTCAGTCTCTTCACCGCTTCTTCATCCTGTCAAGGAGCACGAAGACGCCAGAGAGGCCAGAACCAGTCAGACACCCACATCTGCGGTTTCCTGTGTGAGTGTGTACGTGTGTGTGTGTGTCGTGTGTGTTTGTTTTTCTCTCTATGGTGTCTGTGTCACTGTGGACTGTGGTGTGTGTGTGTGTGTGTGTCTCTGAGGAGTGTGTTTGTGTTTCTGTGGTTTGTGTGTGTCTCTGTGTTTGTGTCTCTCGTGTGTTTGTGTCTCTCGTGTGTTTGTGTCTCTCGTGTGTGTGTGTGTGTGTGTGTGTGTGTGTGTGTGTGTGTGTGTGTGTGTGTGTGTGTGTGCGTACCTGCCCGTAGTCGATCTCCAGGGGGTAAAACTTGTTGGGGTATTTGGTGAAGTTGGAGCAGCTCCAGCTGTTGCCTGTCTTCTCCGTGTAGACACTCAGGAAGTTGTCGGTGGCAGAGTTCTTGTCCTGGAACTTGTCCAGCTTGTTGCCTCCGATGGTGGTTCCGACTCTGCCCCACGATCTGAACACCCAGTACCTGAATGTGAGAATGTGAGAGGTGGGCAGAGATCAACACAACAGAGTCAGCCTTTCTGTGCAGAGTTCACATGTTCCCCCTGTGTCTGTGTGTCAGTGTGTCTGTGTGAGCTGGGATAGGCTCCAACCCCCCTTCATCCCTGATCAGGATAAGCTGTGATGGAAAAGGAATGAATGATGATTCTATGGGTTACTATTATCAGGAAACATTCTAAACCTTGAGCTCATGTTTGGTTTCTTTCATCCACCTGTTGAACGATGGTTGGAAGCGTCACCTGCTGTTTCCTGACATTTATTAAACAGATACTTTAATACTAATAATACTAATAATACATTTAACTTTACTTCATGTTTGGCCCGGTGTGATGGAGTCATGATATTTCTGTGGATGTCACTAGAATTGGGCCGTGGTGCCGGTACCAGAGGCAGTGAAGGGTTATTGCTCTATGCTACAATAGCTGTGAACAGTTTTGAAAGTGTGTTGAAGAGAAACCTGCTGGCTGTGACACAGAGCGCCGTTGACCCACTTCAGTTTGCATATAAAGCCGGGGAGTGGGTCCAGGATGACACAGCATTTTTGGACACCTAGAGGCCAAGATGATGCGTGTATTTATGACAGCTTCTAAATGTACTGCCCGGCAGACCTTTGACTTCGACATTATGCATTGGCTGGTTGACTTCCTGTCCAGGAGGTCCAAAACGTCCCATGTGAATGGGACTAATGGGTCAGAACCCCTGATGTGTTCTACGGGGTAACCCCAGGGTCGGGTTTTGCTGATGACTCTGTGATCGTCGTAGTCTCCTGCCCGACCATGAGGTGAGGAGTCCAGCTTTGATCGCAGTGGAGATGCTGAGTCAGCATGCAGCACAGACTCCACATGGAAAAAAGCCAATGAGACACTTTACTTCTGCAGAGGGTTGAGGGGTCTGAACATTGAGAGATTACTTTTTAAAAAATGTTCTGCTCGTCTTTTATGGAGTCCATTTTAACGTTAGCAAAGACGTTTGGATTCAGCAGCCTCGGTCTGGTTGAACAAAAAAAACAACAGCACAGCAGAAACTGTGAGATGAGATGATTGCCACCAAATTGAATGACTTTGGTCATGTGGTGCCGGGTTCCAATCCCCCTCTGCCGGCTTTTTCTGTGTGGAGTCTGCATGTTCCCCCCGTGTCTGCGTGGGTTCTCTCCGGGTTCTCCGGCTTCCTCCCAGGGTCCAAAAACGTGCTCTAGAGGTGAACCGAAAACGACAAACAATGGCGTCTCTGTGTTTCTGTGACTGACTGCAGTTAACAACGGCTACGATGTTTTATATCACGACTGATTTATATTTTATGATGTGTACCGGTTGTGTGACTGTTTGCGGAACAAATGAAAGATCATCCATCTACATTTATGACCCGTTGTTTTCCGACAGGGCCAGGTGAGTCGTCGGGTGGGAAACACTGACCGCTTCTGCACATCGTCCTCCAGCAGCTGCAGCTTGTAGTAGGAGTTAGTTCCTCTGACGATGTCCACCAGACCCAGGGTGGCGCTGTACATCTTCCCGCTCTTTTCCAGGACGTGAGCGCTGTTCTGCAGACCTAGAGCAGCAGAACCATGAGTGGTGCCACAAAGAACGGGTCAGGACATAAAAAATAAAAAAAAGGAGGGGGCTACACACCCGAGTCTGGATCCACGGCGGCTCCTCCTTTAACGGTGAGTTTCATCTTCTTGGATTTGCTCCCACCTGTAATGGCGTAGGGGGTCATTTATTCTGAATCAAAGAACAAAGAGGGCGTGACACCATGAGACACATCTAGATTGAGGAGAGCGACTCGAGGGCGTTACCTTCCTCCTCCTTCTTCACCCTGCCGGTGCTTTTTGCCGCCAGTGCTCCGGACTTTGAGGCCACAGACGGAGCTGGGGTCTCCACTTTGACCTCTGCGCCCCAGGGCGAGATGGCGTGTAGGGAGACCAGCTCCTGGAGGGCTTTACCCGACGACTTGATGTCCGTGAGGAAGTCCTCAGAGACAACACGCACGCCGGCGTCCCTCACCTCCTCCATTTTCTTACTCAGCTTCTCCACCTCCTCTGTGAAAACGTTACATCACACATGATGAAGAGGACTTCAAATGGACGGATTGGCCAATAATTCAGTCATTTCTCATTCGTGTATTTATTTATATGTATTTCTCCTTCATTGAGGAGATCTTACTCTTGGTGCTGAGGCAGATTGAGGCCCTGTTGGCGACGCTGATCATCTTTCCGCCCATCTCTTCCACGGCAGCCTTCAGATCGTCCTTGTTCTTGCTCAGCTTGCCGACAGCCAACAGCTTCATACCAGTAAGAGGTTTGTCTGCGGGTCGACAGACTCAATGGTCAAAACAATACGACTACATGGAGGTGATGGTGGCGATTGTGGCTTCATCACTCACCCGCTGGCGCTCCCACCGGCAGACACTCGGTGAAGACACTGGATGCGCCTGCTGAGGGTTCTGCTTTGACGGCGCCGGCAGGTTTTGCGGGAGCCTCCTTTGAGTAAACCCGGTTCTGTCTCTTGAATTTGAACTTTTTCAGAAAAGGAACCTCATGGAATTCCTTAAATGGTAAAAAACAAACAAAACAAAAAACAGAATAATATTAGTAGTCAAATGAAACCAGAATCGAAGTCTTTTAAAAACAAAGAAATCTTTGTAATGGTATTCTATTTCTCTCCACTGCCCTCCACTGAATTCAATAATTCATTATACTGACATTAATTCTTTCTTTTGATTTCAGTCTGGGACTGGATCCCACACAGAGTACTGGCATTGAGGTGACCTACCTTGGGGGTGACCCAGTCCTTCCGTGTAGGTGTTGTGATTTTGAACACACACTTGGTCCAGGCTGAGATGTCTCCTGTGCAGTAGTAAGCATCCCCTTTGAACACCAGCTGCCCCATGCACTCCTTACAAGGCTCCAGAGCACCAAAAGCCATGCCGTCTGCCAGGCAGTCCAGCACCTGTCAATGAAACCACAACTGTCACTCAACCATGTTGTAATACATTACGTGAATCAAAAAAAGCAACGGAAAATAAAAGCAGAAAAAGCACAGATGCCCCCACCACTCCGAAAAACTCAATTTAAGCTTATTTGGATGGTCGGTAACCTCTAATCCTCTACGCAGACATGAAAACCACAATCTAATTTGCATTTAGTATAAATCTAAAAAAGCAAATTGAAGAAATCCAATAAGATGCATATAAAAACTGGATAAGATGTGAAAAATAGAAGCTAAATGACCCAATGATGGAAAATAAAGTCTCAACTTGAATGTGTAAATAGAGAAAACAGTCAGGAGTTAAGAGTGGAACAAGATGAGACTCACATTGGACTCTCCAGAGGGAACATCCTGACCATTTGCAATCAGCAGCTCCTTCATATCGTTGGTTGAACAAAACTTCCTCAGCTTGTCCTTGATTCCCCAAACCAACTGGCTTTGATTCTGAAGATGTGCGAAACAAAATCAATGTAAAACGTTTAAAATGTGATCACAAAACACAACATTTATTCCAATACAAAGGAACCAGTATGAAACTAGGGTTGCGGTCATCCATTATTTTAGTGTGTTCTATTGTTTATTCTGGCGATTAATCGAGTAATCGAATAAGAAATATTGTGTCTCTCTGACTTCTTAGCCTCCCCAAATTTGAGGCAGAGTGACCCTCTGTTCGCTCTCAAAGATAGTTGATCACTATCCCAGTCTGTCAGTCTTTGTCTGACTTTTTAGCCTCCCATAATTTGAGGCAGAGTGAGGTTCTGTTCGCACTCAAAGATAGTTGATCACTATCCCAGTCTGACAGCCATTGATTGTTTGAGGCGAAATTATTCCCCCAGGGCTTTTTAGTCATATAGTTATACGAGGAATCTGTTCAACCTTATATGACATTCTGTATAAGTATACAAACGTCCCCGGATGCGGCTGAAAACATACCTTCAACTGCTCCTCCTGCTTCTTCCTCTCCTCGTCCTCCTCCTTCTTCTGTTTCTTCGACGCTCCGTCCACCTCGTCAGCTTTACGTTTCCTTAAAGGCCAAACAGAGGCTCAAACTAGGTTCTTCCAAACTTCTGTTGAAAGTTTGTGAAAACTCACGTATAAAATAAATAAATGAATTATCTAACTTCCTAAAGGAGGCGCAGAGGGACGCAGGAAAACAACCAGGCTTTGGAACTAACAAGTGTGACACCATTATTCTTTAGACGGATCCATTAGGGCCCAATCAGTTAATGAGGGCCAGCAGGGAACAGGTGAAAGTGAAAAGTGAACTCATCATCTTCACGATATCATGTCTTCTGATTGGTCTTACCCCTCAGCCTTCACAGCGGGGAGCCTCTTCTTCAGCTCCTCTTTGTCTTCCGCTCGTAGAGCGTTAAAGCCTTTCAGCTGGGCGGCGCTGAACTCGGGCTTGAAGACCAGTTCCTCCCTACGGCTCACGAAACAGGCCGTGTGGTACCAGCGGTCGATCAGACCCAGCTGGGGCTTCTCCGGGTCCACGGTCTTTTTTGACACGCGGATCTGATCCTGAAGGGGGGGGGATGTTAGGTTGACAAGCATTTATATTAGTTCTCAGTCACTGTTACGTTCAAACGATGGTTGTCGGGTCTGCAAACAAAACTCACCTTCTCTATTTTCTGCTCACAGCCTTTACACGTGCTGCGGTTCGATTTGGCATATTCCACCGCAAATTCATTCAGTGTTTTCTCTCCTTTCGCTCCACCTTTGGCGTCCCCTTTCCCTACAAGAAGGAAGCCATCAAACGCTCATTTTCAAGTCAGACAAGGGCAATAATAATCCTCTGTGGAGGTGCACCCATATTTCTCAGACGATCACAGATTTTTATAAAGTCTGACCGGCCGACACAGAAAGTTTTAAAACCACGATGAGTGTTTTTAAAGTGCTCTTATTTTGAAGGATTACGGCGGAAGTAAGGACTCTTACTCTGTACGCCTCGTTCAGTCTGTTCTATGTTCTATGTTGGCTTTGTTCCGGGACTTTAGGGCTCGTGGCTGGTTCTGTGCTCTCGCTCGATACATTTTGAAGTGTCTGAATAAGTTTTCAGGGTTTTCTGGTTTTTTTTGGTTTATTTGGCAGGAACATTGTACATTAATAAACATTTCTGGAATAGTACCAGAGTTAGCCCAAATGCTGTTTTTCCTCCGCAGCTCATAATATCCTTACTGGTGTGACAAATGGCGAGTTTTGTGTTTTATTCATTCACCGTCAATCGGACATACTGTATAATATGGAATCTTAAAGTGTGAGTCAAATGCTAAAAGTTAAGTACTGACCTCCTGTGGCTCCACCGCTTTCAATAGCCTTCTTGACCTTTTCCTGGTCCTCCCAGCGGAGGTCCGTAAACCCGCCGATGTCGGCGGTGGATTGAGCTGCTGCTCGCTGCCAGAAGCAGGAGAAGTGGTGCCAGTGGGGCACCTTTCCGTCAAACATGGGTGACTGCCGGGCGAAGAACAAACAGAATGATTCGAGCTGTCAATGGGATGTGAAGCTCTATAAAACCATAAGACAATCCTACTGTGGTACCGACCCATGAATGGGTTCTAACAATCGCTCGCATGAAAACTACTTCATAGTCATAGCTTTCTTATGATGTCTATTAGTTTATTAAATCTGTGAGGGTTGCATATATCACATTTGAAAGACCCAGAATAAAATGATCCTATGCATATACTACATTAAGAAAAAGTTAAAGATATATGAACGTAAACGAAAAAAAACCCGGTTATTACACATGAACATGCAGTAGAGCATGTTTGTGGGATGATGGCCCCCATGCTCGCCATCATCCCCTATGTGGATCCTGCAGCCCTGTGATTCCAGGTAGGCGATGCAAACACACCTGGCCGTCCACAAGATCTTTTAGAAAATGCGATTCATCAGACTGGGCCACCTTCTTCCATTGCATCATGGTCCGGTTCTGATGATGACGTTCCAATAGTAGCTACTTTTGGCGGTGGAAAGGGACCACCAGCCGTTTCTCTCAGAGCCAGTAAAAAACCTTTAAAAAAACATTGTGCTACAGTCGCTCCACTGCAGACCCAACCGGTTCTCCAGTTCCGGGGGTGCCCTTCACCAGTCACCTAACCATCACAATGTGACCCTTGTCAAATTCGTCATATCTTTACACCAACACGTGTTTCCTGCTTTCTGTCTACTTGATGAAAAACGAAACTAAAGTTAGAACAATCTCAGATGACAAAAACCAGTTTCATCTGGACCACACGTACAGATTATCTACAGCACAGAATGCATGTGTTGGTTTGGTGGGGCTCATGTTGATTGAGGGCAGAACCTGGAGCTTCATCAACCATGACTGAAGACATTGAGGCTCTGAGCATCTCATACTTGTTTGTGGAGCAGCTCACAGACTCTACTGTGCTTTAGATGCTGATGCGATCGGAGGCTTTCTGACGCAGATGCACAGTCACAACCTCGGAATGCGTCAATACTTATCGGACTTTAATGAACGTTAAGTCGCATTCGTGAGACGTTCCGAGAGGTTCTGCAGCTCTTTGTCAACAAGGGACAGAGTCAGCCATTTAAATGGTAACGAGGGCCCAGCCTCACAAACCTGAGGCTCGTCCTCCTGTTTTCATTCCAAAATGACTTCTCCGTTAGTCTCTACATTGATGGAGTGAACACTAATCTTGTGGCGATCTCAGTAGTGAACAGAACCGCTTTCTTTGGACCGAACGAGTGGCTTACCTGCACCATGATGGCCATCCTCAGCGAGTCTTTGGCGATGTTCTCCTTGCATTTCTTACACGACGCGCGGCCGCTTTTGGCATATTCCGCTTTGTAGAGCTTGTCCTCTTGAGAATCCGCCATACTTCTTCAAATTTGCTATTAATTATTACAAAATAAGGGAAAAGGGAACTTTCTAGAGACGGCGAGGAGCCACAACAACGCACAACTAGAGAGGAGTGGAGCCCGCGTGCCTGCAGGAAGTTAAGAGCGACAACAGGGGAGAAGACGTCTCACTCTGTGGCTGTTTCCTGATACCATACACGTAATCAGCTCTGACCTCAGATTACTCCTAGACATTTACAATCAAACATCCAGTCAAAACTGAAAACTGTTCAAATCCCGTCATTATTTTTGTATTTGGATAGATAGTTTTAACAAAGCAGGTGTCATTTGGGATTATTTGGATAGAAACATTGTGAATATTTAAATTAAAATGGGTTTTTCACACTAAGACTGGACAAACAGTCTGTAAACTGTGGACTAACCTCACAAAGTCTGCGCTACATATATGATCTAAAAACTTTTTTGTAATGCAGAAAAGACGAATAGTGACCTAATTGCATTCTTTGTATGTTATGTTCGGTATTCTCCATGAGAATCGTGTTCCTATTATTATTTGTTTTCAGTGTATGTTTTACAAACTACTGTAATCTAATGAATAAAGGCTAGATGCACAATCTCACGAATATAGCCTCCAAATGAATCGTCAAAAATGAAGTACAGAGTGATATATCTTTCACTATAGACGATTGAGAGGTTGGCCTGAGAATACCCGCGCGAGCCGCAGTCAGAACTAATGGAGTCCAGAGACATCGTTCTGATGCTGAGGGGAGGGGATGCTAGAGTCTAGTTTTTATTTCAGATGATGGAGAGATCTGTGAGGTTGTGTTGTAGATCGAAATGTTCTCACCTGTCTTTGTACTTTTATTTTATGTCATATTCATAAAATGTGAAATGTGTTGAATTTCCATTAGAAGCTATAAAGTTTTTTTATACAAACCTCCTGGTGGAGACATTTAAAAAACATTTATATCATTCTACCCATTCCTGACTCAGGGACACTGATAGTAAAGTGACAAAATTTGAAAAAATGAGTATATTTAAATAAGTGTCTGTTGGAAGATGGATGAGAATGAATATATCTTAAATGTGTTGTCATTATGGATTTTATGAGCAGAAAATCTACATGTAAAAATGATGATGTCCCCATTTTGTCGTTACATGTAACATCTCCAGTGAAAACAGCTTATCATTTTAAACCCATCTGAGGTACATCATATTTTGACTATTATAACTATTAAGACCATTCTTCATTTCTGTTCAAGTCTAGCCAGCAATTGCACATTTCCAGAGTTCATATGTTTCTGCAAAACACCAAAATGACCGTGTAATTATTCACTAAAGGAAGGTTTAAACCTCGCATTGTTGTTGTTATTATTTCAAATGATTACAGCGTATACATCTCAGGACTAGAATATAAAGTATCCTTTCTTTATTTTTACACATCAAACTTCCATGTCCTTTGGTTTAGGATTTCCTACATTCAGAGGTTTGAGATAAAAATGGCACCAAAGCAGTCAAAATAAAAATAATGCTTTGAGTGGGTGTCCATGAATATGTCGTGACAGAAGTTTGAGTAAAATGGATGTTTTGAGAGGTTTGGGTAACATTAGCTTGGTACAAGTAATGTGGAATCTCCAGTAATAAAACAGGTAAGAATGACGCAGAAGGAAAGTAAAAAACAGCCGTGAGTGTTGGCAGGCCTTTGGGAGTCTACGAGAGGTTGTACTGGTTTCTGGGAGGTATTCTTCGGTTAATGTTTGGAGGTTTGACGACCTGCAGGAGTCTTGTCATAGCCAAAATAGACATGTTGGCATTTATTCATTTTAACAGTGCTGGCAGTGTGTAGTTGTGGCAAAAAACATGCAAACAAACCCAGAATGCAGTGCTCTCAGGCTGAAGGTGGCCCTGGGACTCTGCTCTCTGTCAGTATGAAACCTACTGATGGATGAGTTCCTCTGTGCGTCGCTGTCAACGGAGTACATTCACCTCGAACCCTTTCATGTTCATCTTTGTTCATGACAAAAGAATATGGCTGAGCTGTGTCCTCCTCAGGATCCTCCTCAGCACTCAAGGGTGCAGGAAGTTAAGCCAAAGCCCCTGTTGGTCTCCCTGAGTTTCTCCTTGTGTCGGGCTTGGACCAGACCAGACACCACTTCTGCCAGAGTCAAACGTCCTCCTGTCCGTCCCCTGAAGCGGCCATCTATGGCAGCGTTGGTGATCTTGCTTCGCATGGTGCTGATGAAGTAGGTGCGGACCTTCCCCTGACGCTCGCTCACCTGCAGTGAAAACAAGAGGATGCACAGTGAAGTCATCCGTTCTGAATGACCCTCACAATGATGGTTACCATCCATCATTGACGGCTTTCTGAGGAGCAGCTGCTCCTGACTGCAGGAACAGATATGAGGAGTAACAGTCTACTTTTACTCTTTTATTATGGCAGAAGAAAGAAATCAGCCCAGCCATGTATCAAAGGTTATTCAACATTCATTTGTTGATGTTTTTAAGTCACCAGAATAACTTTATATTTAACTTGAAAATATAGTTTTTTATGTCGGCTGTTCTTAATAAAAACCTCTTTATTTGAAATGATTCTGTGAAACTCTGCTGATAGAGGGGGGATCTATTTGGAATTTTATCAGTAATTGGACTATTTTCTGTCCCTTTGTTTTGTTCAGAATTGCAACGAGTTAGTAAATAAAATAAGAATAAATTGTCATAATACCTCGGATTAAAGATGGCCGGTCTGGTTCGGTTCGGCCCTCGATGTGGACTCAGTTTTTAATTATGGCCCCCTCTGTGATTGAGTTTGACACCCCTGCTCTAAAATCACCTCCCTGATCAGTGATGCACCGGTTGTTTCTTTCCACCAGTAGATGTCACTCTTGTGTCTTTGTTCTCCTGAACGAAGCTGAGTTTGTTAGTCCAATTATGCTAACTAGACTAGTAATTGCTGTTTAAAGCTTTCCATGGCTGCTTCCTAAACTCCTGGCGTCTCCAACTGTTTAATCCTGTCATGTCCTGCTCAGCTGTTTGGTTGAGCTCATTATCTTCTGTCTCTGTTTCTTATTGTAAAATGTGACTGAACATGTTCAGAATGTGACCCAGCGGCAGCATGTATATGCTAAAGAGAAGGGGGGTGAGGATGGTGCCCTGGGGGTCACCACAGGTCAAAGGATTCCCTCTGCCACATGTCTGACCTTCCTGCCTCAGCTTCATCAAAGTCCAGTGAAAGTTTTGTGTAAACAAACAAACAAACAGACAGACAGACACTGGTGGAAACATTGCGTATTTGGCGGAGGTAAAACATGTTTTGCTTTGTTGTTATAATTACACCAAACTACCTAATAATGAAATGAAAATATTCCCTTTGCCCCGCTTGTTTCTGAAGTCTTTCCTCTTCAGAATCTGAATCAGAATCAGAAAAGGGTTTATTGCCAAGTAGGTCACAGCTTACAGTCACTGTTCTGTATCCACATTTATTCTTGTTCCACGTTATGTTACGTCTAACAAACGATGTACGCGCCGTTCTGTCTGACAGATGTGAGACATCCTGACCCGGTAGCAGGAGCCTGACATTGTATGAATATAATGGGGCTGCTGTTTCTAAGTGGCGAGATTCCGACGTGATCCTCCGCCTGAGCGTGTCGGGATCTTCTCTGTTATAACAGAACTGTCTGTGATAAACCCACAAATCTGAGTTAAACACACGAGGCTCTTCCAGTTCATTCCTTTTCCTCCAACCATCAGAAGACAAGATCTTTCTTCCTCATTACCCTACACTACTCTTCCCTTCCAATCCTACTCTATTCTACCGTGTTCTATTCTACCTCATTCTTCTCTATTCCACTCTACTCTACACATCTCTACCCTTTCCTGTTCTACTCTATACCATACAATTTATTCACAATTAATTCAATGTATAATTGATGTGTTTATTAACCTGCTAATAAACCCTTATACTGATCCTAACTATAAGATAGACATTTGAGGGGTTTAATTTAATACCATTGTTAGAGAACTGTTAAGACAGGGTCTGTGATAAAAATGAAAGATGTTCTAATCAGTGAGACTATCCCATGAAAATGACGTAACCTTTGTAACTTAAAATGATGTTTGAAATATTGTGAAGGTCTCGTCTCGTCCGACAAACAAAACTTATCTCCGTCCTCGGGCCACTCACCCCCTTGACAAAGATTTCTCCCCGTAGCTCCAAGACAAAACCCCAATCTGCCAGGATCCGGCGAGTGGCCTCCGGTACCTGGATGCGTCCACTCACACCGGTGCTGTCCATGCGGCTGGCGAGGTTCACCGTGGAACCCCAGATGTCATACTGGGGTTTGGTGGCACCGATCACACCTGCCACCACTGGTCCATGGGCAATGCCTGTTTGAAGTCCGACAGGTACAAGCAACTCACTTTAGACAAATGAGGAGTCAGTATTAAGTCTGTGGCTCCGTAAACCTTTACAGAGTGTGGTTTAAATCAAAGAGACGTGGTTTATGTGTTTCAGTGTGTTTAAGACACTTACCCACACGCAGCAGGAAGTTTTGGGCGGAATGCCTGTTAATCTCTTTCAAGGTCTGTTGCATTGCCAACGCAAACAGAACCAGCTCACTTAGGTGACTCCATTCATCCATTGATCCCTGAGAGAGAGAGAGAGAGAGAGAGAGAGACAGAGAGAGAGAGAGAGAGAGAGAGAACATTAATGATTGAAGGGCGATTGTAGACTTCATTTAAAAAGATGTAACGATGTGGAAACCATCTCCCACCTGTCCCTCTGGAGCTAAACCAGAGGCGGCCATGTAGCAGCTACCAATGGTCTTAATCTTCTCCACACAGTGGAAGTAGGACTCCTCCAACAACTGGGCAGAAGAAACTTGTTGACAAAGCAATCCCAGTCTGTACATCTATTGTAAATACAATAATAATCATTGATTTTCAGATCCCAGGAACATTATCAGTCCAGTCTTCACCTCATCAAAGCCAGCAATGATCTCATTCAGAAGTCGGAGGCAGTCCACTCCCTCATGTTTGACCTCTTTCTGCTCAAAGTACTCGTTGAAGCCAGCGATGGAGGCAAACATGACGCCCACTTCATCGTAGGACTGGGAGTAAAGCTCCTGAAACCAAAACAGTATCACACACTTTGATCTGGAAGGGGAAGTATCCAAGACATATCTTTGTCCGACTGACACTTAGATTACTTTAACTATGAAGGTAGGAGTTGTTTCCTACGGAAGAGGATTAATGCCACACACGGCTACGTGAATTTCTATTGGGGAATTCTGACTTTATCCTCAGAATTGGGCTACATATTAATGTTTTTTGGACTTCTGAGTTTAAATTCAGAATTCTGAGAATATAGTCAGAATTCCCCAATAGAAATTCACGTAGCCGTGTGTGGCACTAATCCTCTTCCGTAGTTTCCAGAGTTAGGCATTTCTGATAAAGAAGTAATACATTTCTATAAAGTGCACCTCATCATTCTTGCTCCGGTCCAGAAAGTGTCGCGCTACA
The DNA here is from genome assembly GCA_009660295.1 of Lophius piscatorius. Classification (NCBI taxonomy): domain Eukaryota; kingdom Metazoa; phylum Chordata; class Actinopteri; order Lophiiformes; family Lophiidae; genus Lophius; species Lophius piscatorius. The sequence continues at coordinate 62,885 of VRLP01002808.1, forward strand.
TGAACAGGCAAGATGTTGTTTAATAGACACTCGTTGTGTTCCCGCAATTCCCTCATGTCCTCCACTTCCTGCTGGGCCTGCAGACGCCACAGGAAGTCCAGTCTGGCAGTGGCCTCCCACTACAAAGGCAGGGATATATGAAACTATCAGCATATATCTATGTATCTATTTAGTCAACGGATAGTGAACAAACACTCAGTGTGATTTCCACTGGGTCCAACAGTACCTGTCGTCCATTATAGAAGACAGCCACAATAAACATGGCCATGAGAAGAATGCAAATCCCCTTCCTTTTGATATAGTGAGACCTGTGCGGAACATTAAAGAGGAGAGACGGGATATACAGATGTGATTAAAGTGATGTTTCCTTCTATTACAGCGAATGTATGAAAACATTAAAGGTCGTTGTGTTCCCGGAGGCTGAGCTGGCGCTGACCTGTGCAGCACGTCATGGCGGGTGAGTGTGAGGAAGGCCAGGTGGATGAGGTAGGAGTAAACGGTCACCGCCAGCAGCAACACCGCCAGCTTCAGCAGCGAGTTCAGACGCAGGAAGACGGCACAGGTCACCATGGCGATCACACCGCTCAAGACAAAGACCTGAGACCACAGAGGAGTTTAGCGACAGAGAAGAAGATCGTCACTCGGTGGCTTTCTTGAAATGTTAGAAAAGTTTCAGATACGCTTCTGTCCACACCTCAGGATAGGTGCAGACGGTGAGTGGACCTGTGGCCGTGGTGGTTCTGTTTATGACATCAGTCTCCTCTGCGTCTCTGAGAATGCACCATACCTGGACAAGAATATATTTCAATTACTACTACAACAGCAAAAGAGTCAGAATGCAACAAATACACATTTCCTCTTTACCGTCCAGATATTTAATATATACACTTTGGATTAATTTGCCAATCAATAAAGTTCCGTCTTATGAGCATCTGCAGTTAACATCATATATAGCACCCCAGCAATCAAGCTGGGGTGCTATACTCCCCAGCTTGATTGCGGGAGTATAGCACTGAAGGCCCTGGTGCAAAACCCACGGACGCCACTGATATATATGTAAGTGGGTCTCTTGTTAGTAAAGCTTAATTAAAGGAGTAAACCGGGTCTGATTGACTAAAGGTGAATTTACTGGTTTTACTGATATTCTAATTCTTTGCGTTGCAGTTTAATGTTTACATTTTGTTACGTATAAATTTGAGTCAGTGGACCCACAGAGTGCAGAAAACCCACAAAGAGGAGAGCGGATCCGTGTTCCAATCGGGTTCTGTGTGTTTTAGACTCTAACCATGTCAGTAGAGACGAAGCCAAAGTTGATGATGATGGCGGTGAGCGTGAGAAGGTTCCGGGCACTGTTGTTTTCATGGATCCAGCCGCAGAAGTGCTGCAGCGCCGCAGGAGCCCACTTCAGGTCCTCGGCCAAGGCCAACAGCAGCAGCACCATGTAGGCCAGCAGGAAGATGGAAAACTGGAGGATGGCGGGAAAAAGCCTGAAGAGGAGAACAAAAGATGATGATGAAAAGAAGAGGAAAGTGTGGAATGAAGAGAGGAGAGGAATCCTTCGAGATAAGCTCTGATGAAAATGTGATTTTTAAGGTATGATGAAATTCTCAATAACACCTCCAGATGGCTTAAAAGAAATTTAAAAAAGATTAAATGGCATTTAATGAATTTGAATATACTCTTTTTAGAAAAAACTCAATTTAATGTCTTAGTAGTTAATGGAGAATGTCTTATTTCATACAGGATTTCCATATATTTTTACCTTGATGTTGTTGTTGTTGGAAATGTCCTTAATTGAAATGATAATAATAATAACATTGAAATATCTCCTAGTTAGAGTATATAATAACAATAATAATAATAATAATACATTTAATTCATAACGCACTTTACATTTGGATCCAATATAAAAGTGCTTAAATATATATGTATAAGTATATATAATTTGGTAAATTCAGATTTTCCTGACCAAAATTATCCCACCTGGGTGTAGGAATGAGAGTCTGGGCAGCCATGAGGAAGAGGAGCAGGATGAAGGAACAGACCAAGTTGGAGTTGAACATTTCGTCTCTCATCTGTGAGAACTGGATCAACAGAAAGAGGCCAAAGACATTCCACAGTCAACCCACAGTCCCATGAAATCATTTCCTCCTACCAAACATGGTCTGAGGACACGCCTCCTCCTGCTCACCTTGTCTTCAATATGTGTGTCTTTGAACACCAGGGTGAGGGGGGTGATGTGCTCCCTGTGCATCTGGTCACTGCTGCGAACCTCAATGGCGTGTTTGATGCGTTTGTTGATCTCCTTGGAGGTGGACTGCCATATGTTGGGCATGGAGCCGTTGGTGAAGGAGGCCAGAATCTTCAAAAGAGGAGATATCGCTATGAGTACAGTCGGGTCAGAACGTCTGGAGCCATAGCTACTTTGGATTGTAATATTGAACTTAAAACACTGTAATATCCTCAAGAAGAAAAGAAACAAAACTCAAAATTCAGCATAAAAAAAAGAAGATTACGAAACTATTTCACCCTTATTACTTTTTTGGTTGTATCAAGTTACATCATTCTCTTTAGTAAGTGCAAACATGCTTTAATGCGCCAAAAACATCCTGCTTATCAAAAAGGAATTTCATAATTAGTAATGGTTAATGCCCCCTCCTCAGCGGACAGTGGTGTCCCCCAGGGCTCTATCCTTGGCCCCTTACTCTTTAGCATTTACATACGCCCACTGGCTCGGATTATTAGGAAGAAATAGAGACTCAAAATGAGCTCAACCAAACAGCTGATAATTTCTGCACCTACACTATTCATGTCGAGGGCATTCCCAAAGGGAATCTCCGGCTGCCATGTTCGATTGGTTTTCAGGGCTTTGGGGGGCTCTTTAGAGCCAGCATTTTTCCTTTTCTCCTGATGGCAGATGAGGAAAGTGTCGATATTGTGCCTGAGCAGAAACTCGTTCCTGTCACGGCCTCGTCCATCTTCAGTCTTGTAGGTTCCCTCCAGACAGTCCAGAGTTGCTCTGGAGATGTGGATGCGTCTGGGTGAGAAGGAATGAAAGCAGAGAAAGTGATCTGTGACGCAGGAAGAGATTCGCTCAAGAAAACACACAAAGCCCTGAGAAAACGTAATACAGCCCCTTCTGGTTTCTGTTATTTCTGCATGTATCTCATAATTAAATGTGTTGCATCTTCAAAGAAAATATCACTAAAACAAAGGCAACCTGGGTAAACAGGAAACAGGAAGATTTACATGATGATGAAGGTAAACAGGAAGATTTACATGATGATGAAGGTAAACAGGAAGATTTACATGATGATGAAGGTAAACAGGAAGATTTACATGATGATTTATACACTGAACCATTTAGATTTAACATTTAACATTTAGATTTAACATTTAACATTTGGAGCTAAATGTGGCAAAATAATGCCGTTAAAGAAAGAATCTGCTACTTTAGATTAAAAAAAATTTGTGACAAAATTAGTGTCTTAGTAAGGCGTGGGAACAATTTTTAAGTTATTAAGTTAATAAGTCATGACCTCGAGATCATTTTTTTATTCTTTTCATAGGTTTCTGTTGTTTCATGTTAGTTTTCTTTGCCGACTTGACACAGTTCAGTATAAGACACACACAGAATTTGCTGTTCCCAAAAATCTTTTGGCTCATGGTTGAACCTCAAATGTTGACAAAAGTTTGTATTGACTAGAAATGAGTTTTTCATAGTGTCACTTTTTGACGTGTGAGCTAAAGAGCGAACACCTCTACATTAACGTGGTGCAGAGATGGGATGAATATAGGATCTATGTGGCCTTGTAGAAGAAATGATTGGGAATCCATGTAGAGATAAGGGGATTTACATCAAAGGGTTAAGTATGCTAGTAGCTCATACCAGCAGGGACTACTCACCCTGGGATGCCACCGGCCTCCAGCATGTTGGCAATGCCCACATCCCAGGACCAGACATCGAACTGCCATTTCTGCAGGCCGAGCACCCCACACAGGACGGATCCTGAGTGGATCCCGATCCTCATGTCCATATCGAATTTCAGCTGCTTCCGCACATACCTAATGTTGGTGGGTAGGAAAGTGACCAACGAGTGTGCATGTATAGTTTTACACAATCATCATTATGCCTGCTGGTGAAAAATGATGAAATTAAATCCATCTTTCTTTCTTTTTTTGCATGATAACCTGTCAAGAATTTCAGACTGACCTTATGGTGTTGATCATAGCGAGACCCATCTCAACGCAGTGACGGGCGTGAGCTCGCTGTGGCTCAGGGACCCCTGACACACAGTAGTAACAGTCTCCCAGGATCTTTATCCGCATACAGTGGTGCTCCTGTGATGAGGATTAGACACAACGGATTATAAGTTATATCCCTGAGAAGTCTGAGATAACATTTTATTCAAATTTAATACCCACATAGATCTTAGTGTGAGGAAGAACTGAATAGATTTAGGAAAAGGTCACTTCTATATTTCCAAAACTAGGGGGAGGTTCATCTCCAAAAGTTTTCGGGGACACTATTTCTCAACCGCTGGTCTGATTTAGACCAAATTTGGAGCGTATGAAACGACTGGAGGAGAAATGTTTGAATATTATATTTTATCTATATTTTGATCTAAAAGTTCATAATTTACCCCATTGGGAGAACTTTATTACTAAAAATACTGTGATCTTAACTTTAACGTTAACTTGAAGATTCGGGGGCATGGCTTGTACAACGTTGGGGGGCGACAGCAAGGGTCTAGGTGCTGCATTAATACTAAAGTTGCATTAATAATAATCATACGTCATCCGACAATCTCTGACATTCTCACTTCTGCTAGTCGATCAAAGCGTCCAAAGAGCTCGTTTAGGGTTCGGACGAGATCCTGGGCCGACAGATTCATGGACAAAAGAGTGAAACCCTTGATGTCTGCAAAAAGGATGCTGAGAGGAGGAAAGACAGCGTCACAAAAGATGCAAGCAATCATTAAGAACAACAGATTCCAGCAGAAATGTGTGGTAGCAGTGAACCCATGCCAGAATTCAATCGGCTCACCTGACATCTTTGTACTGATGAATGTAGATCTTGTGAAACTCATGAGGACTGAGTTCATCTTCCAGAGAGCTCATGTCAGCAATCATCTCCAAGGCAACAAAGCGAGGCAGGATTGAAAGCACTAAACGCTCCTGTGTGGCAAAAAGAATCCCCCAAAACTCTCTTTAGAGTGACATTATCAGCGTAAAACTCCTTTGTAGGAAGCGGAAAATGTTTCTTTGACGATAGATGTGGTTGTGGATCTCAAAGGACAACATGTACCAGTATGAAGCATTAGTCACCCTACCTGTCTCTGGTTCTCTTGCTCTAGTCTGAGACGGCCCTCAATGCAGCGCCGTGTCTCCAAGAAAACCTGTCTCTGCGCGTGGTCTGTCAGGTAGTGGATAAACAGACCAGCTGTATTCATGCCCAGGTACAGCAGGCCTTTGGCAAACACCTGCATCAAAGACAGATGTATTAGTAAGATCTAAGCATGGCAGATAACTAGTTTGCTATAAGTAACTTTTTCTCTCATGAATCTAAGAAAGTGATCAATTTATAGTATAATTGGACAGGGCTTATCAAAAAAAACAATATGATTAACCGATATCCTCACCTTTCTCAAGAGTGTGGCATCGTTGTAGTGGCGCCCTACCTCCACCAGGACGTGCAGTACTGAGGTGAGTGAGCCGGCGCACATGGCCCACAGCAGAGGTAATGGCAGCAGCGTGTATGTGGCAAACAGAGTGAAGAGAACATACCACGAAGGGTCTTTTTCCAGGCCATAGACCAGTCCTCCCAGCATCTGCGTGGTCTGCGAGAGCCAGCTGGCCAGCCCAGCATAGTGAAGCCAGCGTGGGGACATGGACTCTTTGCAGGTTAACACCAAGATGCAAAGAGCTATCGCTAGTAGCATGAAAATACCCGTCAGGCAGCCACGCAGCGTGTCCGTGACCGGCTCAGGGGCCAGCGCCAGGTACAGAACCAACACGTGTATCTTGGCAATTGCATCAATGACATTGGTGATAGCGAGAGAGTTGCGTCTCTGGTGGGAATAGTGCTGCTGGTAAAGTTTCTCCAGATCACGAGACTTAAAAGTGCGCCTCAGGGTCGGCATGTAGACTCCACGAATTGTGCGACCCCAGTGCACGAAGAAGTCTGCATCGCTGGCGTAGTCGTGGAAAGAACTCCTGCCACTGTTTTGTGTGGCGTTGGAACCACGGTTGTGGGAAGGCTGCGCTTTGATTGAGGATGAGCGGCGTTTCGTGACGCCGCGTGAGGCCTTGTTGCGAATTTGTTTGTTGATCTCCTCCATGTAGGTGTCGGTCACGAAGATTTTACGAGCTGGCTCCACACCCACCTGTCAATCACAGAATGAAATCAGATGACTTCAATGTAACCGAAGGCACCTCCTTCTGTTTTTGTTGTTTTTGCAATGCAAAAATGGCTTTAGGGTGAGAAGTAAAGGAGTTCAGGACACGCCCCTTTACTTATTGGTCTTCAGAATGAGAAAAAACATTTACTCAATACCCCTAGTGGTGAAAATGCATTTTCATTCGCTTGGATTTTAGGATAAGTAGAATTATCTTCTGTATTTTGTCCAACATCTGAAGAGAAAATGTATTCATTTGCGGTTCTCAGAGCTTTTACAATCCTACGGAGAATGAATAAATCAAAAAATTGTAACCCCGGCTAAGTTATGATCTTTTGGCCACGACTTAATAACTCGTTCACATCTGATAGTAACTCGTTCCCACGCCTTCTTAATTATTGGCCACCAGATTATGACTAGTTTCCACGCCTTACTAAGTCGTGGCCACGAGATGATGACTGGTTCGAACGCCTTATTAAGAATTGAGCACAAGATAATAACTCATTCTAATTGGACAAATTATTGATATACACGCCATGGCGCGTATACACGCCACATACACGCCATAAATGCAAACCTTCTTATGAACTGACATGAGACTTAGTTTTCTTATGTTTAGTTTATGTAATTATTGCCAGCCTCGAAATCTCTAAAACACTCTGTAGCCACCCGTCTCCTTAGCCTTCCACTTCAGCATCTCTGGTCAGCCCACTGAGCCACCCTAACCCCCAAAGGAACATCAAAGGAATCAAAAATGGAGAGTTAAACACCAAATGCCTTATTATTTTAGTTTATGATTCGAAACACGTAACGTCACCAACATTGAATCATCTCTAGGATTTGCCAAAATCCACCTCTGGGTGAAATCCATGCAAATCCGTCACATGGTTTTTCAGTAATATTGCTCACAAAGAAACAGACAAGCACACAATAGTGAAAACATAACGTCCTTGGCGGAGGTAATTAAAGTTGGAGCTGATTTTAACATCTTTAGTATGAATCCTAGATCAAACAGTAACTTTAGCTAGCATACAGCAATGAAAAGTACATTATTTGCTTCTCAAAGGTAGTCGAGTGGAAATGTGGAATAGAATGAAAAAAACCTAAAAGTCATGCTTAGATATTGTACTTCGGTAAATGTACATGATCACTTTTCACCGCGCTAGAATCCATCACCTGGGCACTGAGCTCCTGCTGGATGATGATATGTTTCACAGCGTTCTGCCACAGCATCTTTTTTCGCCGCAGCCCAGGGGACAGGGCCGCTGTCAGACAAGCTGGTTGCCGCAACTCCATAGGTGAGACCTGAGTCGTCTCAGCGAAGGTCACCATGATGACGCTGGCTGACCTCATCTGTTGGTCTCAGATCAGGAGGAGGTGGGGGCGGCCTGGAGTAAAAGTGAAGAGTAAGATTTGAGTGAGTAGACATGATAGAGAAGACAAAGTTAAATTAAAGTCGCTGTATTTTTAATCTTCATCTCTTCTTTTTCTGAGGTTATATATATATATTTTATTTATTGTATATTTGACAGTGCTAAATCATTTGTTTCATTTTTCTTAATCCAGATATGTCAATTAATTTCCACAAAAGGGAGCTGTGTTAGGTATAAATGAATAACCTACTTCAGATTAAAAAATAATGAACCTTTGTTCAACCGACATGACTGTATTGGGTTATTGTAGCATAATCTGTCATATATGCGTTATGAGCCTCCAGCTAACTAAACTCAGGAACATACATTTGACTAAATCTTTTTTGATTTACCTGCTTACTAACTGTGTTTACTTCTGATGTGCTGTCTTTATTATGCCATTAACTGAAAACTGAAAACTGTTGAGATGTGTCAAATCAATTATATTTTGTGGGTCAAACAAGTCTTAATTTCAAATTACACCTGCTAAAGTGAACTAAGTTTAAAGATTCAACACACATATTAATAAAATTGGGATCAAATGAAACAACTCACAAAGTTCATCTGCAGTGAAATATACTGTTTCTGAATGCTAAAGATGAGAATTTGGAAGGTATCGGAATATTTTGCAGTTTTGACAGAGGTTCTATGAACAAATGTAAAAATGTGCCCTCTTTTTGCTCTGTTTGGGTTTCTTACTGATTCGAATCCTATGTCCACATATGGAATTTTACTTTTGCTGAATTCTGCCAAGCCGCCTTCCGTCTCTTTGAGGCTCAGCGATGTCATGTCATTTCTTAAATTGGCACAAATGAGGTTCTTAAAAAAAAGTAATACCGCTAAATTTTTCACAAATGGAACTCGTTTATCGACTACTTCAAGTCCTTTTTAATTTGTTTATCCTTTGTGTTTTATTTAATTAATTTATTTATTTATAAATTTGTACATTTTTTGTTTTCTCTTTTCTTTTCTTCATTTTCTGAGATGTTCTATTGTTCCTGATGTTTTTAATAAAAGAAATCCAAGAACGGGACTTGTTTGTCTAAGATTGCTTTTGCATGTATTTGACGAATCCCAATAAAGAAATTTATATAACAAAGAATGCACCACTTTAATCTGAAGTTAATGTGTCTATTGCTTATATATATAATCCCCTTTAAAGGATTTTAAAGATGACACACTGATAAATGTGGAAGGAGCCCGGCTGCACGTGTTGACATAATTTGTGCCAAACCAAAGACAAATTATCTAGTGGCCACATTTAGACCTGAGCTGGTTAATGCTTAGAGTTAACTCCCCCACTCCCTTCTGGCACTGGATGCTGTTCTGTCATGTGCTGCTGTGGACCTACTCAGTCCACTGTCACCTGAGTCCCATCATGTCTTCACAATGCACAGATTTTGGCTTCAGTTTTTTGGCAGCAATTATGGCAGAAAAGATATTCACACTATGAGCGAATATATTATGTCCACGAAAAGTCGAGGGTATTATGGAATTGTTGTCGCGTCCGCTGCAGACCCTTTGTGTTAACGCTCAGAAACGTTTTCATGGATCACTTTCAAATGATTTACCCGAATAGATCTTAGTGCAAGGAAGGACTGGAGTAAATTTAAGAAAGGTCAGTTGTTAATTTCTCAACCGTTGGTCGGATTTAGTCTAAATTATGAGCATATGAATGGACCGGAGGAGATCCATGCTGTATTTATAATATACTACCCTAATAGTTTTACTCACCGCCGGGAATTTTTTACAAACACTAACATAAATAAGTTCAAATTTGTTGCATATGAATTGACACGAGCAGATCTATCGTTTAAATATCATATTTTACTCCAATAGTTCATATTCTCCTCACTAGGGGGAGCTTTTTACGAAAAAAAACAACCTGTTTTTCGGACATAACACAAAAACTTTTTCAAGGATCATTTTCATTCAATTTCAATTTTATACCCACGTAGTCTTTATTGCGAGGAAGAACTGGATAGATTTAGAAAAAAGGTCGACTGTATATTTCTGACATTATGGGGAGTTTTATGGCCAAAGGTTTCTAAGCCAAACTTTCCCAACCGTTGGTCTGATTTAGTACCAATTTTGTACCGGTACTGGTTACTGGAACAGTTCATATCTTACCTACTGGGGTGAGCTTTTTTTCCTTTACAATTAATACTGTTTTTCGTACATAACTTCTAAACCAGTGGCCCGATTTAGCCCACATTTGGTGCATATGAATCCAGTTGAGGAGGTCAATCAAGGGGGTTGCTTGTAAAACGCAGGGGATTGGGGACTTTTTGCTGATATACCCTTGCTGCGGGGGACTAGAGCGTAGGCTTGGGAAGGGGTCACTCATTAATTTGTTGTTCCAGGTAAAATAATAACTTACAGTTAACAATATTTAAATAACCTGCTTTATCTATTATATCAGTAACTATCTATTCAGGGAACACTAGAGTGGAGGTAGAGGGGGAGTGAGGTATGCAGAGAAGGGAAAAAGCCGGAGGAGCATGAAGTCCTGCAACATTTAAGGACAATTTAGTCGTGAGATCGGACCAGCTGGGGCCCGGTTGAACAAATACCATCACTGGTACAGTTAGCCAACAGGGTACCAACCTATGGATGGAAACAGGTGATCCGCTGTGGCAACCCCGAAAAGGAACGGCCAAAAGACGAAGAAGAAGATTGTGATCATAATCTACACTCAATGGATAACCTGACGAAGGCTCTATGTCTAAAAAACAACAGATGTGAAAACTGACCTTTATTGCTTCACATATTGTATCTCCGCCCCCATAGTGCTGCATTTGCCGAACACATCCAGCCAGGTCATAATCCAGCCTCTCCATCTATGCAAATCTGAAAATGAAGGCATAATCCATCAAATGAAAAAGTTCAAAATTAAAGAAGTATCTTCTGTGATGAAGAGTCCAAAGGTGATGAAGCGATAAGAGATAAATAATTATCCAGCCAAGACGTGTGGTGTCGCTCGAGCGAGATTGCAGGTCACCACCTGGATGTTTTGAAATGAAGTCAACAAGTGCCACGAAGCAGAACTGCAGGAGTGAGGAGTGCAAAGAGGATTACTTAGTCAGCAGCACTCCCACTGGCTGACGGACCTCAGATCACTGCCATCAAGAAAACAACAGGATAGAAACAGGTTTGTCTCACAAATTGAAAAGCATAGCTATAAGTGCTTTTTTATATTTCGTTTTACATACACTCTATACTTACATTCACTCTAACCCCAATTCTGACCTAAGCACTTTAGTCCTACTGCTCTTGGTTATGTCATTATGGGTTGGTGTAATGAATATTGTAAATAAAAGTCTACAAAATTTGACAAATTGTGCATCAAAGGAAGCAGAATCATCTAAAGCCTGTTAACAGTATCGTTACAAATACATACGGATGAAACTGCCTTTATTCAATTAAAATTAAATTAGATTTAAATTCGGGACTAAAGAAAGTTACAGATTCAAGTGATAAACATTTTGAGTGAGAAACCCGACCTTTGTTCTCGTCCACGACGTCGAGAAATATAAAAATGAATGAATTTGGACTAAAAGGTTTTTTTCTCTCTAGTGAGTAATATATATATATATATATATATATATATATATTACTCATATAATAATAATATATATTAAAGTAAAACAAAAAGTTTGAATGATAGATCTCCTCATCCTCCATATGCATAAATTTGGACTGAATCGGACTAACAGTTGAGAAATTAAGGCCGGAAAACATTTGGAGATAAAGCTCCGCCTCGTACATTAAAACAACCTTTTAATTTTCTTGCAGAATGTGCTAAGGATTCATTAATTGATTGAATTATTTCCTTCATAAGTATTTAAGAAAGTTGTAGATCTGTGTGTTAATAGAAACACTTTAGGCTAATCTGTTCATCCACAGCGGTTCTCCGATCAGAGAAATCACTACAAACGAATAAAACTGTCAGTAGAAATAAACTAAGGCAACTGAAATACATTGTATTTGTGCTATAAACCAAAAACATAAAGATATTAACATAAAAAGTCTAGTATTATCATAAAAAGCATCAAGAAATATATTATTATACACAAGCTAGCGTTAGCTTGTTAGCGTTACCTGTTTAGCGTTAGCTTGTTAGCGTTAGCATTAGCATCATTTAACTTGCTCCACTAAATGCAGAATTGATCTCAACTGGACCAGAATTACCAAAATATTCAATTACGGCATGGACAAGAAAAATAACGGTTGCTTGAAATAATTTTTCAATTCAGCACTTACATTTGTTCATGTACTTCTGCGCAGTAGCTGAGAGTCCACAACAATAATCTCATTTAAAACACTCCTCTACTTTATGTCTTTGTGTTTTCCCATTTGATTGTTCTTATTATATTAGTTAAGACTTTTAATAACCTTACCAAGAAGAGAAAAAAATTATTAATAATTAATTTAATAATAATTAAATACATTTTTAATGTCTTAGACATGATAAATTTACCTCAAATGACAAATTGTTTGATGACGCTTGTTAAAACAGTGGGGGGAAAACATTTAGATTAATAAAATAACTTCATGATGAAATTTTGTATTTCATAGGAAATAGTCAACTTTGACTTGGATAAACTCAACCTTTTTATTAAAGCAGATTTTCTTTAAAAAATGTTTTACCCTAATTAGACTCTTTTGTAGTAGTTTAATATCTCTGTTTAGTAACTATTATTCTACTTATCAAATAGGACTTTCAATAGCCATGGTTGATATTTTCACCTCGTGACATGTGGTGTCCCCCAGGGCTCAATCCTTGGCCCCTTACTCTTTAGCATTCTGTATGTTAATGTCGTTATTAGTAGTTATTCTTTGTAAAAATTGTAAAATCCTTCTCTTCTCATTTGCCTTTGAGCAGTATTGTTGCATAGTGGATGGCCTTGAAATAGTAAGGTGTTTGTGTGAGTGAGTTGGTGACCTGGCTGTCGGTGAGAAAAAGAGGACTGTTTGTTCATCTCTTCTCCCTGTGGTGAACTGGCAACAAGTCCAGGTTGTTAGGGTGTTAGCGGGGATAGGATCTAGCCCCCCCTGCAACCCTACACAGGATAAGCGCTTACAAGACAATGGATAGATGGATTATTCATCTGTTACAATTGAGACATTAGTAATATACTCTTCTTTATGTTTTAAACAATAGAAAGAGAAACATGCCATCAAAAGAATAACTCAGCAGGAACATCAAAAATAATTTGTAAAAAAAATCAGTATTGGTTATAATGAAAACCCCCTTCGGTTGTAAGCTGGTTTAGGTTTCTGAGACCTGCTTTACTAATTGTGTCCAGGCCCCTAAGACTGATCTGATGAGTTCCCATCTGTCCCACTGTTACTCAGCCCAAACCTCTCCTGCTGATTACTGTATGGCTATATATAGCCAGCAGGTCTAAGACAATCATTTCTGCTTTAACTGCTACTACATCTCTGATACGTGGCAAACCCCTCACAAAGCACATTTTGAAAATGTTTCAGTGTCAGTTTCCTTTTATTTGGTCAACATATATGCATACATAACAAATAACAATATTTACAAACCAAAGAAAACCAACAGTTTGTGTAAGTGACTGAGAGGCTAAGTCAGGAGCATAATGGTCACATGATCCTCGCCTATTTACGTGTTTGTGTAAGCTACCCTACAAATAAACAAAAATCATTTAGACTTTTAACCTTCAAAAATAGATTTTACAAATCATTCTTCTGAAAATTAAAAGCATATTACCCATGTTTAAGTTAGAATTATTCCAAAAGCTTTGCACCGAAAACATAAATACATCTCCCATTTAGGAGCAGTGGGTTAGTGCGACTCGTTTTTGTAACAGCACTATTGAATGTTTTGCAGATTTAAAGTCTGATCCCCACAACTCCAAATAGGAAGACATGTAAGGTTGTATGATTTAACAATAAATGATATACAATACTTATAATTCAATACGTCCTTTGATTCGTAAAGGATTGATCCTGACTTTGGGGTTTTGCCTCCAACATAGTCAGATTGTTGTTTCCACGTTATTTTATTATCAATAACAACCCATGAGGTCATTGTCAGTCATCCATCACTCTGCTATAGCATAGCATTTGTGTTAAGTTCAAGGGTTTGTATTGAATGCCCCCAAATCTCTCTTCACTACTACCATTCCATCTATAATTATATCTTTAAGTGTGCTCGTAAACTAGGGTCCACCTGAGGGATAAGTTAGGATGATCTAGTCTGTGAGGGCCAAATAAGGCAGGAGCTAATTAGTATTACGACTAACCTTTTTGACTGTCCACTATAATCAGCTGATCCTCATGCACGTGTTGGCATACGTGTTGGAGAGTATGTGCCTGTTAGATGAGAGTTGCACAAAGTGCTTGAAAAGGGAAGATGTGTCTACCGGCCAGTCAGGATCAAAGTGAACAAAAATGCACAATTGACATTTTGAAAATTCCCATCAATCAAAACCTTCAACATAATATTTTAATTCTATTAGTCAGCAGTCTCCATCCCCAACGACAGGGATAGTGAAATAGTGATACCAAAAAAGAGCTCTAAACCAAAAGGTCCATATTACACCACAGGAGTAAATGCTCCCTTTGAGGGTGCAAAGATTGTTTCAGTGTGAAGACGAAGGCCATTCTGTATTCTACTATATACCTGACTGAATATCACACTAAAGCTGCTGCAAGGGGCGACGAACCCTTGGCAACCTGAGCTTGTCCCCGATATAATTAAGTAATAATAATAATACATTTAATTTATAACGCACTTTACATTTGGATCAAATCTCAAAGTTCTAAAAAGTAAAAGCAGATAAAAGCATCAATAAAAAAATAAAATAATAACTATATAAATACCTGACCAAAAAGCAGCAATGTTAATTAAAGTTATAGGTTCTGCTAAAATGGAAAGTTTTAAGTCTTTTTTTAAATGTGTCAGTCGTCTGTGGAGCCCTGAGATGGTCAGGGAGGGCATTCCACAGACGAGGGGCAGCAGAACAGAAGGCCCGATCACCCATGGTGCTGAGCTTAGTCCGGGGAAGGAGGAGGTGGTATGAGCGGGTAGAACGGAGGGATGGTGTTGAGGTCAGTGGGGTGAGTAGTTCTTTTAGGTAGGGGGGGGCGTTACCATGGATACACTGGTGAGTGAGGAGAGAGATCTTATAATCAATCCTGGTGGAGATGG
>VRLP01002809.1:0-77856 GCA_009660295.1 Lophius piscatorius
CCAGAAGGGTGCCCTTGCACTACTCTGGGTGAGGTCTCACAACTTCCTTTGTGCCTCTCCGTCTGGGTCTTCCAATTTTGCTTATTCTGACCCCTCCGCTGAGAAAACTTTGCCTTGGGTAACCCTACCAGGCACTAATGCCCCCAACAACACAGATTTCAGGATGATGGAGGTCCCTTATGAAGTTAAGGGAGTGATTCATTCAGTCTTTCAAGGCGCCATGGCACTGTGGGGGATTGTGATTCAGCAGCAGCATAAACAATAGCCAATCTAATCAGACACAGATGTCATACTGGATGTCATTCATTTATTGGTATTATATATGATAGAGGGATTAGTATGTCTATTTCTAAATCTCTCTATAGAGAAGGTATTTATTGTTCATCTTTTTTTTCCCGCTAAGGCAAGGAAACTGGAGGTACTGAACGAAGGGGATCCTCATCTGAACCAGGAGAAAATGTGCAACCTCCTAATTCTCCTGACAATTCAAAACAACCTCTAGGTGGAATATTGCAGTATTTGTTTTTCTCTCCAGAATAATCCCTCTATACAATATGCAGTCAAATATATATGTTAAAGCAGATGTCTCTCTTCCTGTCAGAACCCAGACCTAGACCTACATCCATACCAGGTAAGTTGATGAGATGTGAGACATCAACTTACTCAAGGTAGAATCCAATTTTTATAGACCTTTTACAGTCCTAATAATAAATCATATTGTATTAGTGAGTCACTGGTGTAAAGACACCTTTACTTATATGGGGAGATAGCTGGTCCTCACTGAACAAGAGCTTTGTTCAGTGAGGACCAGCTATCTCCCCATATAAGTATACGGAATAAGTTAGCACTTTGCATTTCACATTTCCACAGCCCTTAAAATTCCTTCTTTTATTGTCAGCTGACACACTGTATATGAAGAGTAACTCTCCAAGACCTGATGTAGTTTGAGTAAGAATAATGAAGGAAGGAGAAAAAAAAGATCAAATCACACATGACAAGTATTAGCATAAGGATAATATCTTGTTCGGTTGTGTCATAGAGCTCCATCATCGCTCCAGATCACATCAATGATTCACTCTTATGCACAAGGGGACACCTTCCATCATTGGGATGAACACGGGCCTGTAGTTTATCTCGAGTCAATCCCAAATAAACTGTGTTTCTAATAGGAATACTTCAGCTCGCCTTGTGAAATCATTCTAATGTTGCTTCAACATTATTTTACGAGTGTTGGTTTCGCCTGTATTCTTCTATGGACTCAGACACTCTGGTTTCTATTGTATTGCAGTTTGTTCTCATAAGATCATCACAGATTGGGAGCTGATCTGTGAAGCATCAGGTAGAAAGCTGGCTCCAAGTCCCCTCTGTGATCCATCTATTTCATCATTAAAGACCCCTACACTTAGATAGACACTAGAGACAGACATGTCCAGTTGACATTGTTCAAAATGGAGTAATTCACCCGAGTGTCCAAACCAGAGCTGAAGACAGAACCATAAAGTCCATCATAGGTCATTGGCCTGAGGTGGCCTTGTACCAGTATGCTCATGAACCTCCTTATGCTCAAATGTGATGTTTTTTTTAACAATCCATGACCAGCAAACACGTCCAACAACAAAGCAACACTCGGGTCCAGATCGGACACACCGTTCCTCACAATCACACCCCTCCATGTTTGCCAAGCTGAGTCTCATGGAAAAAGGCCCGGCCACAAGACACTTGCCAAATAGCTCGCCCTTTAAGGTCTAGCCCCAGAAGGGTGCCCTTGCACTACTCTGGGTGAGGTCTCACAACTTCCTTTGTGCCTCTCCGTCTGGGTCTTCCAATTTTGCTTATTCTGACCCCTCCGCTGAGAAAACTTTGCCTTGGGTAACCCTACCAGGCACTAATGCCCCCAACAACACAGATTTCAGGATGATGGAGGTCCCTTATGAAGTTAAGGGAGTGATTCATTCAGTCTTTCAAGGCGCCATGGCACTGTGGGGGATTGTGATTCAGCAGCAGCATAAACAATAGCCAATCTAATCAGACACAGATGTCATACTGGATGTCATTCATTTATTGGTATTATATATGATAGAGGGATTAGTATGTCTATTTCTAAATCTCTCTATAGAGACGGTATTTATTGTTCATCTTTTTTTCCCGGCTAAGGCAGGGAAACTGGAGGTACTGAACAAAGGGGATCCTCATCTGAACCAGGAGAAAATGTGCAACCTCCTAATTCTCCTGACAATTCGAAACAACCTCTAGGTGGAATATTGCAGTATTTGTTTTTCTCTCCAGAATAATCCCTCTATACAATATGCAGTCAAATGTATATGTTAAAGCAGATGTCTCTCTTCCTGTCAGAACCCAGACCTAGACCTACATCCATACCAGGTAAGTTGATGAGATGTGAGCTATTTTGTCATCTGCTGACTGGTTTCCATAAAGACAAATGATGACCTTATAGCTACTGATTATTTGTGCTGCCTGTCTGGGAGAGGGAGTGATGTGGGTGTGTGTTTCCTGTGTGTAATGAACTCCCTGTGAAGTTCGTGTCTGGGCTGTGAGAAGGTGCTGCTGGTGATATTATGTAGTCATGACGACCGAAGTTTAGTGAATTATTCATCAGATTTCATCAAGATATGAAAATGTGAAATGACTGTTTTTTATTGTATTCTTTTCACTTCAGTCACCAACTGTGGACAGCAGCCACAAATCGCTAATGCTGTTATGGTGGAAAATGATCCCTTTTTTCTGAAATACCAATGTAGCGCCTTTTACAAACTGGAAAACTCAGGCATTGTGACGTGTCGAAGCACTGGTCAATGGTCACATCTACCCAACTGCATAGGTAAAAACAAGTCTGAACCACTCATTTTTCATTCCAAGAGTTTCTCAGCAGGGAGCCCCTCTCTATGACTTGGAAGAAAAAATAAGATATCATGGCCACGACTTAATAAGATAATTATTTCAATAGATAATAGGTCGATCCCAGGCCTCATTAAGTCATGGCCCAAAAACAGATTTATTTTTAAGATAAGTTGTTCCGCCGACTTATGAAGTTGTGGCGTCGAGATAATAAGTCGCTCTTAGGTCTTATTAAATCATGGCCTTAAGACAATTATTTTTTTCTTCGATCTCACCAGAAGGACTCCATATCTCAGAAAATAAACAAATGCTACAGATATGTTTCTGCTCGTTTTTCTTCCAGAAGCCTTCTGTGTCTTGCATCGTGGTAACTATTTGGGTGGCCGTCTTCATCTCGCACAAGATGAATATCTGAAGGAAGGCGAGAGAAAGTATTTTCCCTGTAATTTGAGCAGATACTATACTCATGTTCAGTGCAATAATAAAATACCAACTCTGACTAAATGTAAGTATACCAAATAAGTTACCCTTTTTACATTTCACATTTCTTCAGTGCTTTCAATTTAGTATTTTATTGTCAGCCGACACACTGTATATGAATATTAACTCTCCAGGACCTGATGTAACTTAAGGAAGAATTTATGAAGGAACGAAAAACAAAGATGAAATCACACACAACCAGTATTAGCATATGGATTATACCTTGTTCCGTTGTGTCATAGAGCTCTATCATTGCTCCAGATCACAGCAATGATTCACTCTGTTACACAAGGGACACGTTCCATCATTAGGATGAACGCGGGCCTGTAGTTTATCTCGAGCCGATCCCAAATAGCTGCCCTTGTAATGTGAATACTTCTGCCACCTTGTGAAATCATTGTAACGTTGCTTCAACACTAGGTTATGAGTATTGGTGCCCTCACGTATTCTTGTAGATTGGGAGCTGATCTGTGAAGCATCAGATAGATAGCTGGCTCCGGGTCCCCTCCATCATCCATCTATTTCATCATTAAAGACCCCCACACTTTGATGGACACCGCGTACTCTGTGCAGAATCACGGGGAAACTGGAGCCTATACCAGCTGACATTTGTTGAACGGATCGATTGTTCAGCCCATAATGAACACATAAAGACAACAAAGAATAATTCTTGCTCACATTTTACAACTACGGTTAATTTAAAGATGACAGTTCACCGATATGACATGTTTTTTAATTTTATGATTATGAGTAAAACAACTTCATACATCAAGTCAACATAGACACCCCCAGTTTTCTTCTAGAAGAACACAGTTAGTGATGCCATTCAGAGAAATTGTGGGTAAGACAAAAAATATTATTTGAATTAAATTAAAAACTAATATATTTCTTCTTTATGTCCGATCCCTTTCAGGTTGCTTTTCATATTACCCCGTGAGTCTAATTCTTGGATTTATTTATCAGGAAAAAATTCCATTTTTACTAAAAAAAATTGTATATTTAATGCTTGATAACATTTTATTTTTTCATCAGTTTTATATTGAATAATCCAATGTTAACACAATCTCATCTTGTCCTTGTTGTAACCAGGGCAATTGCGATCCAGCATAGGAGTTCCTGCTGGACTGACAAACAATGGCATGTTTGACATAAATTCCACCAGGGAACAACAAAAACACAATCTCACATCTGTATTTGAATTCACCTGACTGTGAGAATGTATCTTTGACTGAAACACTTCTTCAAATAACACAATCATGACTGGGAAAATATGAATAAAATATATATTAACAACACTTTTCTGGTAAAAAGATTATTATTAGAAAAAGATTATTTGGAACAATTTCTTCACTGAACAAAGATGAACAGTGATAGTTCCATCCATCCATTCATCTCTCCTTCCATTCATCCATCCATCCATCCATCCATCCATTCATCTCTCCTTCCATTCATCCATCCATTCATCTCTCCTTCCATTCATCCATCCATTCATCTCTCCTTCCATCCATCCATCCATTCATCTCTCCTTCCATTCATCCATCCATCCATCCATCCATTAATCTCTCCTTCCATCCATCCATCCATCCATCCATTCATCTCTCCTTCCATCCATCCATCCATCCATTCATCTCTCGTTCCATCCATCCATCCATCCATCCATCCATTTGTCCATCTGTCATCCATCCACAATAAGTGTGAGGTATTACATAAGTGAGTAGGTCACCCTTGGACAATTATGTACGAATAGATATTATGGGAACCCTTAAGTGGACCAGAACTAAACAGATAATCCATGGTTACAAACCTTTGATGACTTCTGATCATGCCTGTCTGGGAAACATTCTGAATAAAGTACATGTTCGTAGAAAGGTTATTATTTTTGAAACAACCCATTGGTAGACTGGTAGAAAATGGCAAAGAAATTCCAAGGCAACTCCTTTAACAGCTAATTAACAGCTTATTATAATGGCATAGTCATTTGGATTTATGAAATACAAACTCCAAACCGTTTCGGCTTCAGGCTCAATCAGGGAGTCAAACAGGTTTCATGAAAAAACAGGACACATTTATGGTGGTGCTGACCAATGAGAATATTCCACCTGCATAAAGGGGAGTGGCTTAGAGAGGGCGTAGACAAACACAATCCTCCATCAGATGGAATTGTGACCCACAAAGAGAAAACAATCCAGAAGTACCCTATCAACACAATATACAATACAATTAATTAGATCTGGATATTTAGCAGAGTTTTATTTATCAATCCAAAAGGCTTCTCTTTGACTCAATTTTCTTTGTCTGTCACCTTTCCTCATCAGGTCATCAGGTAGTTGTACTTTATGGAGAAAATCATCATTAGGTGAATTTAAGTTCTGAGGGCAGGTAAAAAAAACAAAAAAAACAATCTCAGTACAAAAGCATATGATGTGATATCAAAATTCTCTATAAAGAGTTTGTCTGAGAGCCAACGATTTCATGACAAAACGTGTAGTATAATCTGGCTATGAGTCATAAATAAGCTAGGGTTGATAAACTGTGGAGGATGAGCTGGTGTGGAGATGATTAGTGTTAGTGCATGGGACCAAGTCCCCCAAACACCCTCTCACAACCACACAGGCAGACAAAAGGGAGAGGTGGCACTGGAGAAGCAATACAAACAATTGGCAGAAAGAGTCAAGACTCGGCGAAGTTTGAGTAGTTTGAATGAAGTGGAATACTTTGTTTTCTTTCTTTAATAAATTTGCAAATATTCCTAAAATTCAGTTTTCAATCGGTTACCATGCAGATTGATGATTGACAAAAAATACATTTAAACAATTTTTTTCTTTTTAAGGCTGCACCATTACAAAATGTGAAAAAAAAGTGAAGGAATCGGAACACTTTCTGAATGCACAGAAACAAAATCATCATGTTAGGACTCTCATTCAAACACGTTCTGTTCTGATTCTGAATCCGGAGAGTTCCAGGCATTTTATTTCTCATAATGACAACATGACATGATTAAAATCAAAAATGAACTCATCAACAGAAGTTATGGAGAGAAGCCAGGGGCATTGTGTGGGTTTAAGCAGAGGAAAATCCGATTGCTCAATGTTCTTTCGGCTCCAGAGCAACAGTCCGGTACCTACGTGTTTACCTATTAGTTTTTTGTGGGAGGATCATCAATAATTATTAACTGGTTCTGATCTGAACTAGACTCCTTGCTCTACTTTGCTGTGTGACGATTTACTTCTCGACAAAATGTGGATCAGAGATCTTGGATTTCTTCTCCTGATTTGGTTTCCTGGATTGCTGAAGGGTGAGAATACTGACTGATTTAACATTTAACATGCTGTTGAAGAAAATAGAATCACTGGGAGTTAATGTTGTTTTTTATTATGTTTTAGCACAAAGTGCAAAACAGTCCTGTGGTGTACCTATTCTGCCTGATGGAGTATATTCCCCAAAGAAAGAGTCTTATTCTCATGGAATGAGTCTGGTCTATGCCTGCAATACCGGACAGAAAGCAGCAATGGGGGATTCCTGGGCAACAAGTACATGTCAAAATGGGAAATGGTCTCACGATCCACAATGTATCAGTAAGTGTTGCTGAAATACCTCTTTTTTTTTACCCATGTTTATACTGTATCCATGTGAACGACAATGTCAGTCAATCCTCCCTCATTCCCCTGGCCTATCATCTCGTTCATACTTATTTAAATCACAATCCACATTGAGGAGTATTCTACTTGGGAGAAATCCTTTAAAGTCTATTAGCTGGCATTCATTCAAATGGGGAATTGTACACAGCTGACATGAAAATAGACAAAGACTATAATCCTTTTGTCTTTTGTTTTCCAATAGACCCAAAAGCCTGCTTTCCGCCGTTGGTTCTAAATGCCAAGTTCACAAAAAACCCAAAACGTTGGTATGACGAAGGACTCATAGTACAAATAACTTGTGATGAAGGATATGAAGCCGAAAACAATTATATCTCCGCCATTTGCATAGATGGAACATGGTCCGCAACCCCAGTCTGTAAGAGTAAGTCTATCAGATGTTTTAAACTAGAAATGTATAAAATAGGCAGTGATTCAGTTTCTCCATTTTAATTCTTTGGATTGAATTCTTGTTACTGGTTAAAATTATGTGATGTAAAAATATGTAACAATTTGATTAAATTTTTGTTTGAAATAATAAAGCCATATAAGTAGTCACCCCTTTTAGCACCTATAGCTAGTAATGACAATTCCGCTTATATTTACAGAAAGTACCAGTTCATGCCATGAGCCCCCGAAAATCCCGCATGCTGTCGTTGTGTATCAGGAATACCAGGAGCTGTTTGTTGCAAATTCAGTTGTGCAGTATGAATGCCAAGATGGATACACAGTAGATGGACCAGAAATGAGAAAATCAATCCATTGCATAGCTGGAACCTGGAGCCAAGGCCCAACATGCAGTGAGTGGACAGTTTTCTGAGAAAACAGAAAGGTGTAGGTCATTTTGTAACTGTGGTTCTTTGAATTATGACTCAATGAAAGATGGCATGGATAATTAGGTCAAACACCAGCTGCTGACTCACACACATCATTCATAACAGGCAAGTTGTTGATCATACATCTTTTGTTTCTACTTCGACATCTTATTCTGAGAAGAATACACCTGCGGTACATCGCTGGATCCCACTATGAGTGTCCCACGGCTTCATCTGGCCATCAATGAGGCTGCAACTAAGTGTTTTAGCATGGTGGTCCTACAACTCTGTTTATATTCTGAGAAGATACTCGAAACCAACAAATGAGTTGAGTGACAGCAGCCATGCAGGGAGTGAGACACTAATTCTACCAAACTACCAAAAACTGGGCAAAGATCTAGGGACCTGATTCTTCTCTAACATACAATATAAATATTTATATATCCAGATAACTTCCCGAAAGTAAGAACATGTCATTACAGCTGGAATTTTTTGCGGACTTAGCAATAATGTAAATATCAGAATACTTGGCATTTGGCTTTAGAGTAATGAAAATAGCTTATTTGTTTGGTTTAAGGAGGTCAATAAGGCTGCAGCCCCAAATAAATCTTTCGCAATAGTAAAAGTCAAGCATGAAAACTCGACACCGCATCACTTGTGCTATTATGTTGTTTTATAATATGACTTCAGACAAACTAGAAGTTATATAAAGGTTTTATGAATAATTAATGATAATTACATTTTCATAAATAATACTGTAATTTTTTTTTTAAATTAACCCACATTGTCATTCAGACTATACACCATATAGGTAAACGGCTCTACCCAACTCTAAGTTCTAACAATCTTAGAACACTGCTCTAAGATTGATTCCACATTTTTGTTTTATAAAAATATCTTAAATACAAAGGAAAAAAACGTTTCCATTTGTTTTATGAAATCGTTGTAATGTAGACAGAACTTAACTCTGAAGCTGGAGGTAGCCGGTAGCCGGTAGCCGGTTCAAGCCCCAGCAAGTCTACATGTCGTAGGGTCCTTGACCAAGATCCTGGAACCCCAGCTCCACAGGCGACTGCAGGGTCTTGGACCGAACCACCGATCTTCGAACAACCACTCTACCTACTGAGCTACAGCAGCCCCAAAAATTGAGAAATTTAAAAATATATATTATTTAATAGTTATTCGTTATGACACCGCTGACAAGAGGTATCTTTCAGGTTCTACAGGAGATTCTCCCACCGGAGGCACAACTGACCATACACTTCAATTCAGACCAAGTAAGTTGTTGAGGTTAAATATTTCTCCACCTGTTCACTAGATACTGTAATAATGTAAAAAAAAAGAAAAAAGAAAAAGAAAAAAAAGCCAATTTCTAGCTTGCATGGTGGAAGGTTTGATTTATATTTATTGTGCTTTACACAGTCCCTTTGAAGTGAATTTTTGGCATCAGAAAAGAGGCTGATGGTGATGCTATATGGTAATAATGACCATAGTATAGTGTATTAGATTGAACTTATTGAAAATGGGACAGGCTTACTGGACCACGTATATTTTATACAATGAGTTGTGTTGTTATGGTAGTCGTTACAATTTTATAAAGATACTATGACCATGTTAACTCCATTTTTTGTTTTTCTTATTTCAGTCAACCTCTGTGGAGCTTACCCAAATGTTCCAAATGCTGTTGTTGTAGAAGAGGATCATTTCTTTGTAAAATACCAGTGTAGTGCCTATTACGAACTAGAGAGTTCAGACACGGTAAAGTGTCTGAGCAATGGTAAATGGACACACCAACCCATCTGCGCAGGTATAAATAAGTCCGCACCATTATTTCTTCATTCCATGAGTTTCTCAGAGATTATAAAGGTCATACCGTCATCTTCTTTCTCTGGATTTTTTCGCAGACACCTTCTGTGTCCTGGAGCCTGCCCAGTATGCTGGGTCAGATGTTTTAGTATCTGACATTATTTATCTAAACGACAGAGAGATTAAAAATTTGCCGTGTGCTCGGTCTGGCTCCATGACTTCGGTTCGGTGTATGAATGGAAGACTAACCTTCACCGTATGTAAGTATAATGAATAGTTGAACTCATTACATTTGATTTTGCCACAATGTTTTCTGTTCAGCCTTTTATTGTCAGCTGATATACTGTATATGAATAATAATACTCCATTGATCTGGAATCGTGAGGCCATATTTCAAAAGCAGCCTTTGACTCTGAATGAGATATTACCATGCTAGAGGAGACATAATGTACCTCCAGTAGATTCTGGGTCCACCCTGGGGTTTCCTTGGAGTCTCTTCACATTTGGGCATGCTAGGAAAAAATCCAGAGGGAGGCATTTTGGTGGCATCCTTATCGGACACCCAATTAACACATCATCTTGCTTGCATCTTGCTCTTTATGATACGAAGGAGCAGCAGCTACACTCGGATCTCCCTTTGGATGTCCAAGAGGCACACCTTAACTCTATGACTTAGCCCAATCAACCTTTGAAGGAACTTCATCTCAGACACTGTATCCTTGAACTCATTCTTTCAGACATTACCCAGAGCTCATGACAATAAGTGTGGGTTGAGACATAAATCGACTGGTAAATTCACAGCTTTGGCTTATGACTCAGCTCTTTCTTTACATTAACGGACCAAAGTAAAACCTGCAGTAATGCTTCACAAACCATCTGTCCATCCTGTGGTCCATTTATCCAATCACTCCAGCGCAAAGCACCACAATTCTTAACCTCCTGCAATTGAGGCAGCAAGCAACTAACCCCAGACATAGAGAGGACTATGTCCTCAGATTTGGAGATGCTGACTTTCATACCAGCCGCTTCACACACAGCTGCAAACCGTTCCAGTGCACGTCGGAAGTCATGAACCGATAAAGCCAATAGAACCACATCAAAAGCTTTAAGTTTATAATTACAGTAGAATAAATAAATATACAAGCTGGTTAGCTCAGTGGGTTACACCTATGAATTTGGTACCGGAGACTGGGATTCAAATCCCGGCAAGGGCATGGCAAAAATCCAGTTTGGTCCTTATTGATGCCACCATACCTCGGGTATAAGAGATACCATAACAATGAGAGCCATACTTCGCTAGGACGTCGCCCGGGTCAACAAGTTCCGGGTCAGGTATTTAGGGACCAGGGCAATTGGATGAGAAGTGTGCTACTGGAATAAGACAATCACAGACTCTCGATCTACAGTCATTCGTCCTGGACAAGTGTGGCCGTGGTAAGGAGAGGGAAGGTGGTCAGAACTGGTGGGCTGAGCTGCCAGAAGGCAGGATAGCATACAAACAAGTAACTAGGAGTCCCCCAGGCCAATGTAAACAACAATGAGGTGGAATGGAGATCAGCCACAGCCAAATACCTCCAGGGGGCAAGGCAGGTGCGGAGGAGCCAGCTCAATGGGAGATGTAAGATTGGCGTAATCATCATGATGCCCCACCAGCCATCAGATACCCAGCTGAAATAGTAAGCTGGCCTCAGGAGGAAATAGAAGCCACTGATGTCAAGACAAGAAAAATCCTCAACATGCATTTGGGGTTCCACCCAAGTGCAAACCCTGAGATTTTATGAGCAACGTAAAGAAGGAGGACCAGGATTAATGAGTGTGAGATCCACATTCCAGGATGAAATCAGGAGCATCCGAGAATACATCGCTAATATTGCCCCCCAGAATGGACTGCTCAGAAATGGCCTCAGGCAACGTAGTATGTATATATATATACGTGTGTGTGTGTATATATATATATATATATATATATATATATAAAAATATCGACAGTATATTAATCGTACAGTCTCCTCAACTCGACTGCGCCTTAAGATCCTTTCCACGAATATCAAAAAAGACCTCCAATTGAACATCCAATGGAAAGTGGCCTCCGCATGACGTTCCCGGTCCAACCCTATACTTTTTGGAGTCACTAATTCTCCAAGCCCTTACGTTTTTTCGTCATTGTCAACATGGGTAGGCAAAACAAGAAAAACAATACCTCATAATAATATTATTAAAAAAGGTTTTCTAATAACCCAGGAGAACAGGACAGAGTAGAGTCCCTAAATGGAGCCCTTCTATGACATCACCCAGAGACTTCAAGAATGCCAGATACTCTGAACTGCCGTTTGGGGCAAAGACACCAAACAAAACAATCCCCCTACTCCGGGCCATGTGCCACAACTTCTTTGGTGCCAATTCATTGTGTTTTTTTATTTGTGCTGCAGCCAAAATTAGGTTTTTACTGCAGGCAGCATATATTCAGTCCTAATATTTGACATCAGGATAAGAATGGTCAGAAATGGACGAAATAAAAACATGATACTGACTGGTGTGTCCTCTGCATGCTATATTTACAGGTCCTGGCAGTTCTGGGTTGGTGATGCCTGGCAATCAACCTTTTATTTCTGCAAGTAAATAAGATGATTCATTTCTATATTTACAGTAAACATACAAGGTAATACGTCTGCTAATTCAGGACCTATTTGCTGGGCTGTTTGTTGGAACATGTAGTGGAGAAAAGGGAATTTTGTGTTCAGTTATATTATATATATATATTAATGGCTATTATAACTAACAGGGTTGAAGTTGGATGTGTCAGAGAGTCAGCTGGTAAAAAATGAAAAAAATGTAAATGTAGAGAGAGATTTTAACTTGATCCGTTCATTCAATATTTTCTTACAGAAACCTTTTCTATTTGTTCTATTTCAGTTGGAAACTGTGGAACTCCTCCCATTGTTCTTGATGGTGTTTCTGTGGAGGTCACTCAAATCCACCTGAAGTACCAATGTTCTTCCTTTTACAAACTAGTAGGTCCTGAGAGAGTGGTGTGTTTCCCCAATCGCGAGTGGTCAGCTGTACCAAGATGCATAGGTATAAACAAGTCAATTACAAACATCTGTCAAAGAAGTTGGCAGGAGGTATCATATCTTTAGGTGTTACGCTCTTTTGTGCATTTATTAAAGTTAGCATTGATTGTAAATTCAATTTTCTTTTCTTTTTTTTCGTGCAGGCAACTTTTGCACTTTGAACACTAATGAGTATTCTCAGCTGAAACCTGCAGCAGCTCAGTATATAAGACATGGTGAAACTGTGAAAGTGGAATGTGTCGTACTTGAAATGCCAACGTTTTCTCTCGCTCGGTGCGATGATTCATCATTGAGTGTTTCCAAATGTAAGTATTGAGCTCTTTAATATTCATATTGAATGTATTTCCACATTTTTGTTGTTTTATTGCATATACAATGTTAATCCTCACACTTATTAGGGCATGAAAACAAATGCCACCATTATTAGTGATTTGTTTGCTTTGCATGAGGAAAATAAAGAAAACTCTATTTTATGCCCAAAATGTAAAGTTTGAAGAGTCAACTTCATTGATGGGAAATATCCTAAAAGGAAGGACCAATTGCTTTATTGTATTGTTTAATTACATTAAAATGCTAAATGATATGAGGATCCCGCAATGTTTCGCAAATGGACATATAAGTACCACTAGGGGTAAATTGAGGTATAGAATTCTTTATATTCTAGTTTGAAAAATCAATCATGGACTATGCCCTGGTTCCCCCGACAGCAACAGTGTATCTCCAAAAAGTCCCTAATCCACTACACTGTACACAACGTTCCCCTGATTCAACTCCACCAATTAAATGTGAAATTATGTCCGCAGTATTTCTCATATAAAATCTCCCCAAAGGGAGCGAATATGACTATTAGAGCAAAATATGACATAGTCGAGACACATCTCTTCAAATGTATTTATATCCACCACATCTTACCACGCCTCATCTCCTGACAACATTTAGGACGTTATGACTGAAAAACAAGTGATTTTTGTTAAAAAAAATTTAAAAAAAGAAGCTCCCTTGACTGGGCTGTAAACATTTGAAATGTATCACATAAGTGGTGGTAACAAGTTTGTCATTTCTTCGTTTGTAATTGTTTACCACCAAACAATTATTAGGTACTGATCAGTTGTCAAAAATAATCTGACTTTCATCAGATTATGAAAAAGAATCGAGGATTCGAGATCCTAAAGAGGATGCTAAAGAGCATTTGTAAATCTTAAATAACGTAGAAAAAGGCCCTTTTATCAGGCCCTTTGATAGTTTTACAAAACATATGGTGAATAATTAGCCCTCAGTTTCATGTTAATATGGGAAGCTGCTCCACGTATTCAGGCTGTTAATTTCTGTTCTATCTGTTTTCAGGTTGTAGCCAATTCCAACTACTTCTGGTGACTTTTTAAAATAATTACTCTTCTTCTTCTTTCTTGATGTGTCTGTAATGAGCCATTACTACACTTCTTTCATTGTTATCTCTGATTATTCGTTCTAATACTTTGCATTATTATAAGCTGTTTTTCATTGTCTCGTTACCAGAATTCATGCTGAGGCTGCGTAAAGACGGGAAAGATCCGGCCAACTTTGGAGTCAACGCATCACAAACTGGAAACATGACAAAGGATTCATGAATTTGCATAGTTAAATAGATATAAGGAAATTTGATTTGCATAGATTGTAAAGAAACAAAGTAAATGTTGGAAATATACTGTTGGGTTCCCTGAAATAAATACGTTCTAAATTCTAGATGAAATGTCTCAAGATTACTGACATCAGAATACTGTCGGAAGAAATCTAAAGGAAAAAATACATAGTATTATATAATATATAGTTGAGTGGAAAAGCAGCTGCAATGTTTTTCATCGTTGCATATTAAATGAGACCATACAGCACATGTGCCCTTTATCAAAGTGGAAAATTGTCCACGGTGTATCATCATATTTGTGTACATATGCTGATATGTTGGATATGACATCATTCCCATGTAATTATAACATAAGACCAGAAAATTTGCATCCAAGCAAACAATTACGGATATAAACTAATTTCATGCCAATGGGGACAGATCATTACTTATTATATTACATATTACATCAAATAAACTCCACAATGTAACAGTAAGAAAGGAGATACAAAACTTTCCGAGGCCAATTCACACTTTCTGGTAGTGAGCAATATTACATGAAAGTCAAGAAAGTATTTCAAATGTGTCTAAGGTACCCCCCCGAACAAACAAAGAAGTCAATTGTGGAAACCAAGGCACTGACGGCCATCATAAGACCATATCCAGCGCCGACCAGCTGCCTGGTGGTCTGCTCACGTGCCAAAGAGAGCTCTCACCTCCAGCGCAATGGCTGAGTCGTTCTTCAATCTTCAATCAATTTTTTCGATTCTCTGTATGTATCTGTATTAAAATGTGTGCATACAAAAGTTTTTATATTAACTTTAAAATAAAATTTAGATTTTTGGAGAGATTTTATGTTAATGGGTTTTGGTTCATGATATTAAACTTACGTTTGGATTTCACCGTAATCACAATTCATGCTAAAAATATTGTTTGGACTCCATGGTAAGTAAAATCATCAAGAAATAATAACATGCATGGGTTAACACTACAGATAACAACTCCTATGCAAAATACAAAATACAAAATATTGTTACAAAATATTCTCCTCACAAAAATATTTTGTATTTTATGTGATATATGTGACCGCTGCCTGAAAAAAAAGTTTTAATTTCCATTTCTTATCCAAACTTATTTGTTGATACCTTGAGTGTCACAACCATTGTTTGTCAACACCATAATCAATGAATTAGAAGACTTGTTTGAAGTTTTCTTCAAGATGTTCTTAGTTTAAGTAGATTGTTGAGGTATTAAGCAAATGATGATATGAAAGATGAGAAACACAAATGTTTATCAGAGAAAATATAGTATTTTCTCAACTCTATCAGGTGTCTATTCCATGAGAAATTGCATCTGATGGTGCCGACTCTTACCCTAATGGTGTTGAAAAAATCATTAAAGTGTCGGTTTTGTTATGTTGCTTAACTTCCATGCATCTGATGTTTCTACTGCAAAGTTTTCTGTAATTTCAGCCAATTTCCATAAAACTTTGTTTTTTGAATTTAGTGCTTATTTCAAACTGTGTAGCCGGTTCAGTTTATCTATCAATGTTAGCTTACGTACATTCAATAGAAAAGTATATTGATATATTCCCGACTATTGGTCCGATTTCCCTGCAGATTTGGTATGCGTATGAGATCGAGGAGATCTGTCTATATATTAATCACTTCTCAAAAAATAAAGGAAACACATAATCATAACAGTGTATCTCCAAGTCAATCACACCTCCGGAATAGCAACCTTTTCAGTCAGGAAGCAATAATGATTGTGAATCAATATCACCTGCTGTTGTGCAAACGGGACAGACAACAGGTGGAAAGGAGAGGCAACAACCCCTATTAAGGAATGGTTTTGTAGGTGGTGGCCACAGACCATATCCCTCTCCTGCCCTCGCCACTAGTGATAACCTAAGGCGGTATCTGCAGCCCTCAGAAGTTCCTCAGGTAGTGGAGCTTCTCCAGGATGGCACATCCATACTTGCCGTGGCCAGAATGTCTGCTGTGTCTCCCAGTACAGTGTCAAGCGTGTGGAGGAGATACAGGGACTCAGGTCAGTACACCAGGAGAGGTGGAGGGGGCCGTCGGATGGCAACAACCCAGCAGCAGGACCGCTGTCTGCTCCTTTGTGCAAGGAGAAAAAGGAGGAGCACTGCCAGAGCCCTGCAAAATGTCCCCCAGCAGGCCACTTCTATGCATGTTTCTGTCCAAACTGTCAGAAACAGCGTCCATGAGGGTGGCATGAGGGCCCGAAATCCACAAGTAGATGTCAGAACAGATTGTCAGAACGTATGCTGGTGCATTTGGCCGTGGGTTCCTTCTGGTGCATGACAATTCTAGGGCCTCATGTGGTTGGAGTGTGTCAGCGATTTTTGGATGACGAAGGCATTGATGTTATAGACTGGCCCGTTCCCCAATCCAATCGAGCACCTCTGGGATATCACATATCAATGCCTCCGGCCCGTCGCACTACAGACTGTCCATGAGCTGACTGGTGCCCTGATCAAGGTCTGAGGGGAGATCCCCCAGGAGACCATCTGTTTTTTCATCAGGAGCATGCCCAGAGGTTGTAGGGAGTGCATACAGGCACGTTGAAGGCCACACACACTACTGAGACACATTATGAGTTGTCTTGAGGAAATTCAGAAAGCTGGACCAGCCTGGGATCTCATTTTTCCACTTTGGTTTTGAGAATGATTCTGAATTCAGTCCTAAATGGGTTAATGATTTTGATATCCATTGATCCTTCTTACGTTATTTTGTTCTCAACAATTACACCATCTAATCAATAAATATTTTCAACTGGAATATTTCATTCATCCAGATCTGGCATTTCTGATTGAAGTGTTCCCTTTATTTTTTCGCATAGTGTAATTTACCCTAGTAGTTCACGTTTCTCTCACTTGCATTTTCACAAAAAATACTGTGGACATAACTTTCATTTCAATTTGAGGAGTTCAGTCAAGGGGATTGAGGACTTTTAGGAGATAGACACTTCCTGTCGATGACATTAGTCTAGTTTTTCCATTATATTACACAAGAAATGAACTACAGTAAATAAATAACCGAGTTAGAGCAAACAAGGCTGACCTCTGCTAATTCCAATCCGGGAAAAAAATCATTTCAAAATTTGGACTCAAAATAATCCAAAAGTTGCTTGTTGAAAGGCTTTTATAAGAAACAATCCATTGGATGTCAGGTAGTTCTGTTTCAAGGACACCATAATCACTGCCACCCTGTCCTTTCTGAAAACAAACCAACCAATGCCAAACTAATACTTCAGTTACATAAAGAAGGCAAAGAAGACTACGAAACCGAACAATCATGTTAGTGTAGGCGCACAAAAGTGACTGATTTTTATCCGGAGAGTTCCAAGTAGCCGGTAGCAGTCGGGTACCTTCAAGATTGATTTTCTGTGAGTATACTGTTTTAGCGCACTTGCAGCATAAAGTTTACTTGGAAATATAATTTAACCTAATGTACGGGTATCTGCGCATGTTTGATTTTCAAAGTTTTGATGGGAAGGCCCTCAATAATTATTAACTGGTTCTCATTTAGGCTAGACTCTCAGCTCTACTTCGTGGCGGGATTTTTTGAGTCTTGACTATAAGTGCATCAGATATCTTGGATTTCTCCTCCTGATTTGGTTTCCCGGAGTTGTGCAGGGTAAGAATATTCGGATTTCAGAAACATTTGAAGCTGATAAAGAAAAGTATAAGTTCAATGTTCGTGATGGATTGCTTGTGCCGGGAGATACTGATGAAAACAGTACTGCACTGTGGCAGTTTGAGACACATCTACTCTGAGATGACTGGGCTGTGTCCTACAGGAGCCTCTGCAGAACATGGCTGCTATTTAATCACTATTACAAACTGGAGGGTTCAGATGTTGTGAAGTTTCCAAGTGATGGTCAATGGTCACATCAGCCAACCTGCAAAGGTTTAAACAAGTTCAAAGCACTGTTTATTTTTTATTCCATCAGATTATTCAAATATTTTCCTGACTGTTGATTTTTTTTGCAGAGGCCTTTTGTCTCCTGAATTCGACTCATTTTATCGGGGCTGATTTTAAAGTGAGACAAGAGATATATCTAAAGGAAGGAGAGACCAGGACTCTGCCCTGTAGACTGTCTATAATCATCGCTGTTATTCGGTGCAAGGATAGAAGACTGACTTTCTCCGAATGTAAGAATACAGAACAAGTTAGATATTTACATTTCCCATTTCCGCAATACTTTCAATTCAGCCTTTTTTCTTGTCAGCTGTCATATTGTATATGAATATTAATTCTCAATGACCTGATTTAGTTTGAAGAAGAATAATGAAGGAAAGTAACAGCAGGATCAAATCACAGACGACAAGTTTTAGTACATGTATAAAGATTAATGTATCTTACTCCTCCGCATCACAGAGCTCTATTATTGCCCGAAATCATATCAGTTCTTCACACTGTTGCACATGGTCACATATTACTTAAAAAATATGGGAATTCAACTTAAATTACAAGAAATATTGTTTGAATTAAATATTTGTTGACCATTGATTTATCAGTCCCATTTTTGAATATATTTTTCGTGATTAATTCAGGTTGTGTATTTTTTTTTGATGCATAAAATTGAAGTTTTATAATGAATAATCCACTGTTAACATTATCTGTTACCGTCGTTGCTGTAACCAGGGCATTTGCTCATATAGCACAGCGGAGGATTTCCTGCTGGACTGTTAAACATCGTCATGTTTTGAAACACCTTCACCAGGAAACAACATAAATAATCTCACATTTGAAATATCATATTTGAAATCTTGACCTGATTGTGATAAAGTATCTATGATATAAACGCTTAATGCCCCAATGACATGATCATTACTGTGAAAAAATAAATAAATCCAGATATCTTCTCAAAGTAATGTGTCATTTAGTCTTCAAATCTTTTAGAACCCTCCCCACCACTTAACACAGATGCATCAGTAATAGTTCCAGCCATTCCTTATGTAACCCTTGACATGAAACCAAACTTAGCAAATAAGGGAATTATTGCAGACGAGACTGACCTCTGCTCATGCCAGTCCGGAGAAATCGTTTTGAAATTTGGACTGTGAATCAACAAATAGATGTTTGTTGGTAGGTTTGAAAAGCAAACAATCCTTTGAATGTCAGGTAGTTTTACTTTAGAGACAAAGTAATCATTGCAACAGCTCTTTCCCAAACAAATGAACCAACGTCAAATTAATACATTAGTTATATAAAAAAGTGTAATACTGTAACGAACAGCACAACACTGAACAAAATCACAACTGTTAGGGATTTTAATTTAGTTAGCTAGTGCAGGTTCACAAAACTGAATGATCTGAAACCAGAGAGTTTCCTGATTACTTATATTGTATGGGGATAGTTTAAAAAAAAGATTTCTTGTGCCTAGAACGCTTGCTAATGCCGTATCAACGAAAAGAGACTGCTGACGTTGGATTTACGCAACACAAACTAGAGGGTTTTTTTTCACGCCGTCACACACACGCCAGCCATCTCCAGCTATTAATGTTGATATATGCAGGACTTCGAACTCTAGTTATCTATAAAAGCTACAAAAATAATCTAACAAATAAAAAAAGTTTGAAAGTCTGTCCTTCAAAATGGATTTTTATTTCCTATTTTTCAGAATAGAGTCTGCACTTCCTAATCGCAGTGAGTGCTTGGAGGCTCTCGAAGATATGGTACATCCTGATTGGACCACCCCTCTGTCAGAAGGATAACAACTCTCACCAACGATGTTTTTTGGAATCAGATTTTATTGATCATTTCAGAATGTGACCGTCGACAGTGAATTAGGAACACACACACCTTTAGGTGTCACATTGTTAAAATACATCACATGATAAAACCAGTTATTTCACCATGTGATGTATTCACTGTTCCAACTTACAAAAACAGATTAATTACCCAATAACAAAGTTTATTTGTTAAATCATGTTACCAAATTTGATGACTGTTGGGTTTTTGCACCCAAACATAAGTCCATCAACTTCTTATACTTCAGTCATTGTGCTAAGATGCTGCCTTATCCACATGGCAGCCTCACTCCAAAAATTCAAGGTAACAGGTTATATATATGTAAAGTATGTTAAATAATGTATGTTAAGACCAAAAGTTTATCTTTAATCAATAATAATGTGAGATTATGCATTTGGCAATTGTTTTAAAGTCAAACTGCTCTTAATATTCACTGCTTGTCTTAATTTAATAATAAAATAATCAAGACCTTGATATTAAGCAACTTATTGCAAATTTAACTGAATATATATCTTCAATGATTAATACATTCCAATTCCAACAAAAACATATTTATTTCTCCATTTATTCACTTATTTAAGATTAAAAAGTACCATAAAATGGTAAACCCTTAAATAAAACTCATTCTGTGGCAGCAAAACCTCCAAATATCACAGAAACCCTTTAAAGTCTTTGCAAGACATTAAAAAATTAAATAAACATCTGTATGTGTTCAATTAGACATTTGTAACTTTACCTTTTTATCTAATTTTCATTCAAACAAAAAGTATTAGAGTGATATTTGTCATGGATTTAAGTAAGGGACAAAAGGTTTTTTTTTTGTCCTATTGTCACTTTCTTCATTTTGACCAGGTCACACAAACCCGCTTCAGTGTGTGTGGTCAGGGTTAGAGATGTTCTGCACAGCCGAAGCTGAATCCAGTCCCAGCAACGTGCCCAAGTAGGACGGATCTCGGGCGTCCAGCATCTGGTCGGTCCTCACGGGGTGAATGATGTTGGTGGGCTGGGGGGTGAGAGTGTACTTCTCCAAGAAGGCCAGATCTGCAGGGGGCTGGTAGGCAGAGTTCTGCTGCTGCTGCCTTTGAGCCGGCATGCTCATGATGCTATGACTCTGAGAAGGGAGAGCTGAAGGCCTGTGAGTGTTTAAGTCACCCTGAGCTCCTCCTGCCAACTGGACGGGAATTAAAGTGACAGGCACACAGACGTTTGTGGGGTTAGTGGTCTGGAGGGCTGATTTAGGTTCAGGTCGGTATGCCTTAGAGGGTTCCTCGAAAGGAATTGAGGGGATTTTGTCCTCACTCAGCGTATCAAGCGGATGCTCGTTAAAGCGGGTGCTGTGCACGTGATCAACGTGGTACTTGAGCTTGTCTTTCCTTTTAAAAGTGGAGCTACAGTGGGGGCAGTTAAATGGACGGGCGTCCGAGTGAATCACCATGTGCTTCGTCAAGGTCTTCTTGATCCGAAATGTCTGGTTGCACTCGGGACATTCGTGGGGTTTCTCACCTGTCACAAAGACATATCATGAAACTTAGCCGCGAGAGCATCAGATAATATGCTTAAACATCAATTTCTATTGCACCTAAAAAAAACAAGTGATGAACACTGTCCCAGGATGACATTTGTCCAATCACAGCTCAGCATTGCTCAAGCCTGTCAAATGCCTGAAATGTCCAAATACCGGAACAGGAAGAAGCACTGAGAGAACTTAAACCTCCGCCAGGGCA
This sequence comes from Lophius piscatorius, assembly GCA_009660295.1. Lineage (NCBI taxonomy): Eukaryota > Metazoa > Chordata > Actinopteri > Lophiiformes > Lophiidae > Lophius > Lophius piscatorius. The sequence goes on from VRLP01002809.1 coordinate 21,771, forward strand.
CCACAGTTACCAATGTAGACATTAGTGTCATCAGAATCTATTAGATCACTTTATTGAGGAAAAGTTATGGAGGGCGCCGTTGGTAAAATAGCACATGCCGATTTTAATAGCAAGTTTTACCACATCAGATCCAAATGTTAGATCTTAATCTAAATATTGAACCTTAATGTTTTGAAAATATGCCCATTCACACGGACGTAAGCGGAAGTACCAAAATAAAAGCTTGATGAAAAAAAAACACTTCTATATATAGTAAATTGGGCCCCTTTAGCTGGTCTAGTTCTGGGCCAGTACCTAACTTGTAATTGCACTGGCCCCTAAAAATGGGTGCTTAAGAGCAACCATAAGCTCCTGGGCTAGAAGCAAGAGGCGGTGACCTCAGAGACGGGGGGAGTCGTTTTCGTAGCAAACCAGAAGTTTTGTCTTCCATGTTTGAAAAACCGAAGTGAGCGAATGTCGTGTCTACCCGAAGAACCCTAAAAGCATGAAACATGACCGAATCATTTTCACACATCCTTGAACCGTTTGATAAAGTTATACGTTTTTTTAAAACCACCATGGTGCAAAAGTTGCCGTATTTACTGTGGATAGAAGCGGCTTTCTTCATTGCGCTTTTATTTTGGTATTTCAGTCTCAAAATTTAGGTCCAACATTTAGATTTAGATTTAACATTTGGAGCTAAATGTGGCTAAATGTTGCTTTTAAAATCAGCATATGCTACTTTTACAAACGGCACCCCATAAAGTTAATACAGATTTGTCCATTAGTTTATGAGTTATTGCACCTCTAAATGTAAAGTCCAACAAACTCTCTCAACATCTTTCACATTCTCTGCAACCGGTCATAACTCCTTATTCTCTTGTGCCTTCCACTTTTGTGTTTCTGCTCAGAGCCCCCAGCTCCAACCCCTGACCACTACCACCCATTCTTTCGTTTCTTCATATGCTGAGAAAATAACGGAGTTTAATAATCCCACCTGTCATTGTTTTGCACAGGCGCAAATAGGATGATTGGATCAACTTTACAGCGATACATCTCCGGTTTAAATTCATCTATTGATACCAAACAAAAGCTGACAGTTTCAACACAGCGCTTTCACCAAAAGGTGGCACCACTGCAACTGGCTTTATATTACTTTACAAGCTACATACAAAACATCACCAAAATCTACCTAGGAAATTCCAAAACATGGGTAAAATTTCATGCAAATCTGTCCATTGGTTTTCCATCATCTTACTAACAAAACATTATTATGACAACGTAGCGCTACCGCAATTTAATCCTCTCTACAGTATGTCTAAACCTAAATCTGGATACAATTTCTTGCAAATCCGTCCGTTCGTTTCCGTAATCATGAAAACAAACAGACAGACAAACAAAAGCACAAATTCTTGGTGGAGGTAACAATGTGACGCTTCTCAATTGAGGTTTGTCCCCTAAGGCTACTGCAAATCTTTTCAAAATTCTTTCATTTACATTTTCTTTTCCAGATTTTTCAGTTAGCTAGAAAAAATATTAATGAAAATAAATAAAGATGAGGTTTTTAACGGAATTTATCTTTATATTCATTGACATTCATTAACGCTTACAAGCCGTGGCTCAGAAATCTTTTTGAAGAGTCAACAATTCATTGACGAAATTCCTCTTTAGCAACTAAAAAAAACTGCTTTTGTTCACTTCTATAAAATCAGAGCCAGCATTTCACACATCGTCATGTATTCTGAACGGTAAGTCCTCTACTGTTATCACAGCAAACCGCGTATATGCAACGGTAGAATAGAACGTTGTGATCAGGGTAGCAGCACTAACTGGAGTGCCACAGGTCTTACTGAATGATCAACAGAGAAAACATGCAAATGCATTTCATTCACTGTTCTCCTACTTGTTTTATGACATACACACCTTGACTTGTTTGCTTCCTTACCTGAGTGAGTCCTGAAGTGCATTTCTAGGCTGGACTTTCCTTTAAATTCTTTCTTGCACACCTCACACTCATGCACAGCAGATTTATACCTGAGGAGAAGTTCATTCACAGAGAGAAACTGAAGTTGGCAAACTTGGAAAGATAAGGGAAATATGAGCAACATCACAAATAAAGGAGAAAACAATACGATCGATTTTACTTCTGCCAAACTTTCTCTCCCAAATGGATGCTTTTGTAGTGGACTGTCAGGTGGTCATGGCGCCTGAAACACTTGCCACACTCTTCACATTGGTGTGCTTTCTCACCTGTAATACACATAGGACACTTGATTTACAAAACTAAAAATTCTTGACAGACTATCTTAATGTTGTAAAGAAATGAAAGCGATAAAACCGGGGCTTTCAAAGCCGGCAAATTAAACCGCGTGATGCCCCCGCTCCTGTAGGTCGTATACTGTACCAGAGTGTATTTTCTGATGTTTGGTCAAGTGATCATGGCGAATGAAGGTTTTCCCACATTCGTCACACTCATAGCGCTTGTCGTCATGGTGGACTCTGAGGTGGAGCCTGTCCAAAATAATAGTTAACCCTGAGTCATTATAGACCACTGATGATGTCAAAAGCCGTCACCGGACTCAAGCTTCATGCTCACCTGTAGGAGCTGCCGTGACGGAAACTTTGGCCGCAGATACTACAGAGATGAGGTTTTTCCCCGCTGTGGATCCTCAGGTGCTCTCTCAAAGTTGTCCTGTAGATAGCAATGCCCAGGTAGACATGAGTTCTTGTAACAGTTATGGACAAAATGGGAAATGGAGGGGAAAGATTAGGGACAGGGAGACCTACCTTTCCCTTACGGATTTCCCACAGACGAAGCAGGTCCACTTTCTTTTTCCTCCATGAGTGCACTCAATGTGCCTCTTTCTGTTGCCTGTGTCGTTAAACTGTCGACCACAAATCTCACAGGGAAAAGGACCTGACGGTGAGAAAGATACGTTTTCTTTTACCTTTCCTAGTATGCAAATATGTCAAGGGCCGCGGGCCACATCCAGACCCTCTGGCCCACATCCAGACCCTCTGGCCCACGAGACAATATCTCATTTCTATAACAACTGGCCCGCTGGTAAACAGCGCAAACACCACAGATAATGCAAATCCCAGATTGCACTGCAATAGCCAGCGCGTCAACCAAGAGCACCAGTGCTCCCCCTCTTTCCTCTCCTCCGCTGTCAGATAGCAATTATCATATTGTCTGGATATCTTTTCATCCAGTCACTCATAATCTTCAGGCTCATCCGAAGCCCGGCAGGGATAAAAAAAAATTTAAAAAAATGTTTTACTGATGAGAAAAAAAAAATGTTAATGCTATTTAAGAAACGCGGTTTAGTAAATAGAATGCGTGTTTTCATTCGATGGCGAGTGCGTTCATTCTTCCAGAAAAACATTTAGTCGCTTACATTTAATGTGAAATGCACCTGTAGACTATTCATGGGCATTACTGTTTTCTAAGGAACAGCTGCTCCTGGCTGCAGGAACAGATACGAGGCGCGACTGTCGACTTTTCCTGTTTTATTTTGGCCGAAGTAAGAAATACGCCTGGCCATTTACAATGGGTTATTTTAAAGTTCCCTTTCAGATGTAACTTGAAAAATATAGTTTTCTGGCTGATGTTTATGCCTGTGAATAAAGGCGTTTCATTGGAAATGATTCCGTGGCACACTGCAGATAGAGATTGAGACATAGAAATTAGATATTCTGATCTATTTTGAATTGTATCTGTAATTTCATTATATTCTATTCACTTGTTTTTTTCATAATTCTATAAAAATGAGTAAACAAAATAAGAATAAATTGTCATAATACCTCAGATTAAATATGGCAAATGTGAGATCTGTTCGGCCCTCGATGCGGACTCCCCTTCTGCGATTGAGTTTGACACCCCTGCTCTAATGCATCAACTTTCACAGAAACATTTTGCCTGCAAAATCTTTTCAAGTGCGTCTTTATTCATATTGAGTTAAAAAAAATGTTTTATCAATTAGCAACCCCTTAAGGTTTATTCTCAAAATGGTTGAGTAAATCAGAATTATCTTTCTCCAGACGGGCCTTACCCAAGTGATACTTTTCTTGGTGTTTCAGTCTGGCAAACCTGGACTTGAAGTGTTCATCACAGAAGGAGCATTTGAAAGGCCGGTCCTGGGTGTGTAGGATCATGTGCTCCTGCAGATGAGGGCGGCGGGTGAAAGTCTTCAGACAAATCTGGTTTGGAGGGGTGTAAAATGTATCTTCCATTAATATCTGTACAAAGCAGACCTACAATATTATGGCCAGAATGATAATCCTGATTATTTTCATCAATATGGTGATCTTTATGGTTATTCATGGATTAATGAACTGTCAGGCTTCACTGCTAGTAGCATGTCAGTTTTGTGATGTTGTTGGCCTTCGTTTGTGCATCAAGCAGCAGTTTGCGGTATAGTTTCAAGTAACTAAACAAATGAGATGTGTTGAAGTCACAATCTCGATTCAGACGTCTGCAGATCTTATTTCTGAAGTACTCCGATTCTGCAACGTTTTCGCCCAGAGGGGACGTGATGTGAAAACAGCAGGACATTGAGAGAGCGAGGCAGGTGGATTTGTGATGGGAAAAGCTGTCCTCCAGTGGGAAACTGCTCTACACTGACCTTCTACTGAAAATTTGTTTGCATGTGTGGACGGTTTGGCATTCAGAGAAGAAGGCCGCTCATTTCTCTCTCAGAGAGAAGTTACATTACTACAGGGAGTCTGGGTTGAGGGGATGTGCGGTAGAAAAATAGGAGTTATCCATATAATACTTAAATAAATCTATCTGGGTGACAAGCAGATGTAAGCATTGTTCATTATAATTTCTCATGTGACACAATAACTAAGAATGATGCTGAAACTGAACGGTGCTTGATGTTCTTTTCTACAGCACTTTCATATTTGTTGTATTTTGCAATCTTACGTCCAAACAACGGATGATGATCCATTCTGAGGGACAAGCCAAACGGTATCTCTGCCTCCAGACATTTAATTCCCGTTTTGACCGTAAGGCAGTTGTTAAAGGAGCGCTTGATTTGGCCAAAATAGTGATGTAAATTAAAATCTGAGTAGTTTTGTAACCCCTTCTTTTTCCATTCAGTGCATTTATCTTGATTAAACATACAATTATTCATAATCTCATCTCAGTAACGCTTTAAGACTCAGATCAGAGGTATCTGGACTGTTTGTCAAGGAAAAAATAAGACTCTTGAACCTGGTTCAACCTTTGAGGATCATGATACCTATATGAACGAGAATCAACACACGTACCTTAACTTTGTCAAAACACACTGTATATGTTTATATCTATATGTATATCTATACAGTGTTATAAAACTGTAATAAAACAGTTTTAGAAAACACATCATCATACAAAACATACACAAAAAATAATGACAAAGAATTCCTACAGAACACTTCCATCCTTCACTCTTCTTCTTCCTCTTGGTGAGAAACTCTTGAATGTGCTCTGGATGAAACCTGTCAGGTGAAAAAAGGAACCATGTCATCATCATAATATGACAGCTGTGGCTGGGGCATCTAGTGGAAAGATAGCTACACAACATCAACAAAGGATAAATTACATAAGACATTCAATATAAATACATACTGAAGTTTCAAAACTTCCATCAGACTAGAAAGTATACAACAAATAATGCTCTCTTTATAACAATCCCATTTCCTTTAATAGTAACGCCAAAACTGGAGCTTGAGATAGGCATATGAACAACGGGACTGACATTCCAACTGGGCTCAGAGTTCAAAGCACAAGTTAGTCCAGTTAAAAATGTTTAACTCGAGAATTATAACTTGTAAAAAAAATGTTTTTTAGAGTGTGAGTGGTTGTATGTCTCTATGTGTCGGCCCTGCGATGAATTGGCGACTTGTCCAGGGTGTACCTCGCCTCTGACCCGATGTCAGCTGGGATTTAGGCGAAAATTTGGTGCATATGAATCAACTCGATCAGAACTATCTTATGTATATTATATAATTTACTCTAGTAGTACATATTTTACTCAGTAGGTGAATGTCTTTTAATAACAAACGCTGTTCTTTCTAATTAATCCAAATTTACCTTGAAATGAATCGCTTAACTTTGACTGTAATAGTTCATATTTAACTCACTATGGGGGCTTTTTTGCAAAAACAGTTTTTGACCGTTACTTCCAAACCATATCTACGATTATGTGCAAATTGGCAAATATGAATCTACACCAGGAAATGTATCTTTATATATATCTATATATATATATATATATATATATATATACACATACATATATATATATATATATATATATATACGAAGATTTCAATCAGGAGAATTACTTATAAAGGCAGGGGATTGGGGGCTTTTCATGGATATACCCTTGCTGTCTTGGACGACAGCGTATGCCTAGTTTAATTTTGTCTGACAAGGCTAACTCACAAAAAAGCGCAAAAACTATTAACGACTGTACACTGCATAAGAGTGGGACAGTTTTTCAACAGAGCAGTGAGGATGGCGGGGGTTCTGCTGCTTTAAGGTCTCACCTCCTGACATGCTTGGCCAGGGTTTTCTTGCTGGCATGGAGTTTGCTACAGAAGGGACATTTGTGCTCCTTCTTCTGGAAGGGAACATCACTGCTGTGCTTCTTCTTGTGCACGGTCAGGTTAGACTTGGTGGAGTAGCGCTGGAGACAGATGTCACACTGGAAAGGCTTCTCTCCCGTGTGCACTCTGGTGTGACTCTCGTATTTTCCTGCACAACACAGGAAAGGGAAAGGGAAATTATAATTTGAAAATGAACTAATAATAAACAATCCTGATAAACAAATTACATTTCTGAAAAAGCTGTTATAAATTCTTACCGTTTTTTTTTTTTTTTTCAATTTCATTCGGTGGTGAAATTGAAAATGTTTAGATGCTAGTTATATATACCTGTATGCTGGAGATGCTGCACCCACTTAATTTCATCTTTTGGGGATTCATAAAGTTTTCTATTCTATATCATTCAAGCAGGGGTGAATTTTGATGGTTGTTTTTGACAGTATTTCTGAAATTTTTTTGAGCAAAAAATTATTTGCAGCTTTGTCGATTAAATAAAATATTTTAGTTGTAGTCAGATCTCCTAATATGGAAGAAAATATTCAAATATAGAAAGTATAAAGTATAGTATAAAGTATAAAAAGTCAGTCTGCTCTGCTAACTCAGGTGTTACCGTCACCACAAATATTACTTATAAAGCATTTAATGATAACACTGATGAAGTAGGACTTCCCACCTGCACGGTCAAATATCTTGTCACATTTGGGGCACTTGAGGGTCTTCTTGCTGGAGGTTTGTATGATGACTGGAGCCAAACCTTCTGGGTACACTGGACTTTGAGTAGAGTTTACTACAGCTGGCAGATGCATTTCCACCTCTCCAACAGCCTGGAGCTCCGCCCCTCCTACATCTGATCCCTGCTGCGCTGAACACTCGTCTGCTACGCAAACCTCAACAACTGTTCTCCTGGCGACAATTTCATCATCCACTTCTCCTTCATCATCCCCTTCTTCTTCCCCTTGAGCCTGCTTAGATGTCTCAGTCGTATCCGGTTTGGGCGCTCCGTTGTCAAGGACAATCATTCCAAATTCTTCTACTGTTTTTTTACCTTGCTCATTTGATGATGCAAACTTTTGTTGTTCTTCAGAAGTGCAGTTGATTTGCTCAACATCTTCTCTCTGATATTTTGTTGGTGTTCTCCTCCTGCGGGCCGATCTTCTCGTAGTAGCAGTCTTCTGACCTTCGGTCTCCTCTTTCTCAGTTATAATTTTCTGCTGTGCATCAGTGTGACTCTCAGCAAAGTGGATCTGCAGGGAGTTTTCATTGCTGAATTGGCAACTGCACATTGCGCAGCTCCGGATGTCTGTGTCGCCAGCCGGTGAGTCACCAGAGATCGTTTCCAACTCAGGAGACCCTCCTATCTCCTCCTCTACCTGGCTCATACGTACCAGGTTGTTGTCCCCCTCCTCACACAGCAGCTTAAGTATATCCATCATGTCCAGGAACCGAGCTGCTTTAGTAAGAGTTGGGAGGTCAGTCTCTGCCACAAAACACTCAGAGGTGTACAAAAAGCCAAGAAGATGCTGGAAAACAGAGTCCTCCACATGGTCAAGAGTCACATTCACAGCAGCAGGGTTCTTGGACAGTTCCGCATGGAAGTAGCTACTCCCATGGGCCAACACGACCTTATGGGCACTGTAGAGCTTTCCACCCACAGACACGGATACGTCACAGAACCTCTGTCTGGTCCGATCCTCATTCAGGAACTTGAGGAGACTGTGGCTGTGCTGTGACATAGCGAGGTGCCTGATTTGTGAGGTTGACTCAGGAAAGGCTTCAATGTTTGGGGAGATGTTGAAGCCCGAGACTGTGCCCGATACTATCGAGCATTCATTGCTGGCGCTGACCTGTTTGCTGCGTTTTGGTCGCAGGGGATTACTGGGTTTTTTCTTCATTGGTGTGTCTGTTGAGCTAGAAGAGAAGCACAGAACAGGGGCAGAAGTAGATTGAATATGCATCATTTGTATCGCTTCCAAAGTAAAATATTTAACATTTAACATGATAACATTGGTATTAAAAGAATTGGGTAGCCACAACATTGTGGAAAAAAATTAATAAACATGAGAATAATGCCTGAAAAGGTGCACAACAATGGCTCTTTGTTCATGTTTCATGTACAAAGACACTCCTCATTTTTTTGTCATACTCAGCAGTAGGATTACTTTCCAAGAGAACTTTTCATTTTACCTTTGATCACTGACATTGTTTTTCTGCAGTGTTTACATTTTAGTATTCTTCTGTGCCTTCTTAACTGAAGCCAAAATGTGTCCAAACTGATTACTGATTGAGTGAAATGTTACATAACTTTGCTGTTTCAAAAAAGGAGAATGTATGGTGCATTTCACATATATTTCACCTGTTTTCTTCTATGTTATTGCATTTCTTATGGATTGAATAAAGATCATAATAGCACGGTGAGGGTTTTATAAGACACAAACTAACAAAGCTACTTTGACGCTATAGATAATGGTGAGTTCTTAAATCCCATTTAATAAAGCTGAGACAAGTAAGTATGAACATTGCCATCGATAGAGACTCTAGATTGTATCTATATCAACATCTTGAAACACCGACGTTTAGAATGGATGCATCTGAAAATTCCGCTCCCCACCTCAAGGACCCCTAATGTTATGTTGTCAGTCTCACGGGCGGGCCCCCTCCGAGGAGAGTGTTGACAAACGACCGACCTTTACAGCTTCAGCCAAAATGAACGTTAGCACATACCGGTTCGTTTATCCCCAAAGGTCTTAACCAGGACAGTTGGGCCGCATTCACAGACTACAGCACAGTCAAGCTGAAATAACCAATATGGAAAACAAGACAGAGGATTAATAATTTCCTGAATATCTGTAACGTCCCACATCCTAGCATGTATGTCAGACACCGCAACAAACCGGTCACCCATTGGCTGTTTCAGCGACTATCCTCTGACGCTCCTTTTTATATCTGCAAACACACGTATACATCACAAAATAGTGAGATACATGCAACGATTGATATCTATTGAAGTCTAGCTTTGAATACATACATATATGCATTAATATTTAAAAACAGATCTAAAAAAAACAAGAAAATTACGTACCGTACACTTCACGCGAGACTTCACAAGAGCAAGGAATCATGGGTAATGTAGTCTGAAGGGGGGAGAACAGTGTCTTAGCACGCTAATGACGTTTAGCCAGACAGACCGACAAATGGATAGATTTCTGTAAAGAAAAGTGAGCTAATATTCCACCACAGCAATGTCAAAGACGGATCACCAATCCTCGAAAATGTTTGGCTGCAGTTGTTTCTGTTAAAAGTGGCACAAGTTATAAGGGTTCAGGAGACTTTTCACACTAGTGATTTAAGGTGATTAAGGTGTTGGATTAAATGTTTTACCGTATTAAATTAAATCTTAATTTAGAACGCGTTTTTGTGATTTTGCGTTTAATCAGTTCGCCTTAAAGTTTCATTGTTGTAGATACAGTTCAGTATGCAATAAGCACAATAACTGAATAAATCAGGGTGGGGTCCAATAACATTTCACAGCACTCTGCATATGCCTACTTACACACTCATGTTTTTTTTAAATCAAGCTAAGGTCTGACCCTAGCTAAACCTTTTTTCATATCACTTTTATTTTATATATCTGATAATGGCCTGAAATCCTGTTTTATTGAATACATTTTTCAGAATCAGAATCAGAGTCAGCTTTATTGGCCATGTATATACATATAAGGAATTTGACTCTGGTTAACTGAGCTCTCACAGTACAAACGTCATATGAATAATTTTAAATTAAATGGACAAGGCAATAAACAAATATACAAGCTATAAAAAAAATGGACATGATCTTGTGTACAGGCTATATACATTTAAATATATATGTATTAATACGTATATATAAATATATATGACAGTGCAAAGATGTCAGAGTAGTGACAGTTGGAGGTAGTTATTGTATAATGAGGTGATCCAGGTTATTGTACAACACTGACACTGGTTTGATTGTTTGTCAGGTTGATGTCCTGTGGGTAGAAACTGTTCTTGTGTCTGGTAGTTTTGGCGAACAGTGTTCTCTAGCGCCTGCCAGAGGGGAGAAGTTGAAACAGGTTGTGTCTGGGGTGTGACGGGTCTGCAGTGATCTTTCCTGCCCGTTTCCTGACTCTGGAGGAGTATAGGTCCTGGATGGAGGGCAGGTTGGATCAGATGATTTTTTCTGCAGATCTAATTATCCGTTGTAGTCTGTCTCTGTCCTGTTTGGTAGCAGATCCAAACCAAACAGTGATGGATGTGCAGAGAACAGACTGGATTACTGCAGTGTAAAACTGGATCAGCAGCACCTGAGGCAGGTTGAGCTTCCTAAGCTGGTGTAGGAAGTACATCCTCTGCTGGGCCTTTTTGATGATTTTGTCTGTGTTGGATGTCCACTTAAGGTCCTGAGAGATTGTGGTTCTGGTTTTACTGGTGGAGGATGATATTTTACCCAGCCTCCCCTGCTGTCTCTTGTCCATCAGGAAGTCTGTAATCCACTGACAGCTGGAGGCTGGTACAGCGAGCTGCAGGAGTTTGGAGCAAAGTGTTCCTGGTACAATTGTGTTGAACACTGAACTGAAGTCCACAAACAGGATCCTTGCGTATGTCCCCGGAGTCAAGATGTTGCAGGATGAAGTGCAATCCTGTGTTGACAACATCATCAACTGACCTGTTTGCCCCATAGGCAAACTGCAGGGGGTCCAACAGGAGGCCTGTGATGTCCTTCAGGTGGGACAAGACCATTCTCTCAAAGGATTTCGTGACCACAGACGTCAAGGCGACTGGTCTGTAGTCATTTAATCCTGTGATGCACAGGACTCCTGCTTGTACATGACTCCGTCTCCACTCCTGTAAGCTTCCTCCTTGGTCTGACGAAGCTGCCTGAGTTTGGCAGTAAACAGGGTTTATTGTTATTGTATGTGCAGAAGGTTTTTTGTTGGCACACACATGTCCTCGCAAAAACTGATGTAAGCTGTCACAGTGTCAGTCAACTCATCCAGGTCTGAAGCAGCACCTCAAAGACACGCCAATCAGTGCAGTCAAGGCGGGCCTGTAGCTCCAGCTTTGCCTCGTAGGGCCACCTCTTGACAGTCACCTCAGACCAGACTACAGGTTTAGCAGATTTTAATTTCTGACTGTAGGACGGGTGAGACCCTAGAATGATCAGAGAGTCCCAGAGCTGCACGGCGGACAGAGCGATATGCATCCTTTCTTGTGGTGTAGCAGTGGTCCAGCGTGTTAGTGTTCCTGGTGGGACATGTGATGTGTTGTCTATATTTTGGCAGTTCGTGGCTGAGGTTTGCTCTGTTAAAGTCCCCAAGAATGATGAGTAGAGAGTCTGGGTGTTCATGCTCCAGATCAGAAATCTGCTCAGCGAGGTGTTGTAACGCCTCATTACGCACGCCTGAGGTGGGATGTGAACTCCAGCCGGAAGGAGGAAAACTCCCGCCGAGAATAAAACGGCTTGCAGCTGATGAATAAAGTTTCTAAATGAGGACTGCATAATTTCTTCAGCACTGTGACATCCGTGCACCAACCTTCATTAATATAGAAGCAGAATTTGGTGCCAATACCAGCGCTAGAGCTGCTGTCAATTGTTCTTCAGACAAATTGACTCATAATGATGTCGTTGAAGTTGTAATGAGAGAGATTCTTCCCAGATTAGGACCTCTGCCCTCAGTTTACTTATTCAAAGACTGGGCCTCAGTCAGGCCGACTGCTGCATCTAAATACTGCTCAAATCAGCACAGGCTCTGTGGGACACGTGTGCATATGTACACAAGTTGCTTCATGCTCACGTCCGTTTTTCAGGATGTGCATAAATAGTTACGTTATGGGAATAATTCCCTCTATATAAGAATGGGGTAATTGAGATGACCTAATTTACCATTTGTGACTGCACAAGCAAGGTCCACAGTTTGTTTGAAAACTCTCACAGCCCATTGTTTAAATCAGGTGGAACCTTTTTTTGAACTGTATACATCTACATCACAGTTCTGCCTTGTGGATATGTTTTGAGTTGCTCAAATTAGCCTCCTGGATGAACCCCTCCCTTTGGCAACACGTTTAATGTGTAAGACATTGTAAGTGCATTAGCTTAATCCTGTCTTGCTTGCAGCGTGACAAGCATTTTTCAGTGAACTCACACATGCACAGATGAGGACAGCTGACGTGTTCCCCACTTGCTTTTGACTTACGTTGAAGAAATTGCCAAACATTTAGCCATTTGGGGAACCTTTGAGAGACAATGTTGAGATCCAGCCTTCATATGTGGATGTTATGGTTACTTTATACAGGTAATATTTTGATACAACATGCATCCAATTTATATCATTTGCAAATGTTTGATATTTACAAGTTGTTGCAGCTCTAGATGTGTTATTTCTAATTGAGTAGCACATTTTGCCGGAGTGCCTGAAAAGTGGAATGCTAAATTACTTGTTATTTTTTATTCTAACTTTAGGTTAAGCAATTATTATAATATTTATAAAAATATTATAATAATTAAATATTATCTCGTGGGTTGGATATAATTGTTGTTGACACGTGTGATTAACTATTACTACAATTTGTAGTACAATGTGCTGAGCCCCACCAGCACATTATTTGAGTACTTTTCTGATTGTATTCATCTTTCCAGGCACTTTCTCTGATGAAGACATCATTGGATGTGAGCAGCAGCCATGCCAAAATGGAGGTGTATGTGGAAGCCATGATGATGGCTTCAGATGCCTTTGCTCCCAACAAAGCCAAAATGGGCTCCTGTATGGTGGAGTAACCTGCACAACTGCCCTTTCAGGCTGTGATGGCAACCAATGTGAGAATGGAGGAGTATGCTCTCCTTTACTTATCAACAATGAGCACACTTACTCATGCATCTGCTTTCCTGGCTTCACGGGTCCCAAATGCCAGACTTCCACTATCTTCTCATTTGAGTCTCCAGGCTACATGTTCATAGAGACCCGGCTTCAGGACCCAGAAGCGCCTCTTAATGTGACATTCAGCTTCAGGTCAGAAAGACCAGTGGGTACTCTCTTGCAGCGCAGGGTCGATGACCTGCTCCTCAGTGTCGAGTTGATGGACAGTCATCTCCGCCTCTGGAGCCTGAGAGGTCGAAGCTCCAGCATACTGGTTCAGGAGCTGCCACATTACGTGACCAAAAACAGGTGGCACACGTTGGAAGCATCTCTGAGCGGCCCGGTCAGCCTTATCAGGATGATCTGCTCTGAAGGAAGTTGCACCAGATACTCAAGCACTGAAGTCCAGCTGCTTGAGTCAGCCCCTGCACTGCCCAAGGAGCCAGGACCAGTTGGTCAAAGCCTCTTCATAGGAGCTGGGGAGAATCAGGGTTTGGGCAGAACATTGGATAAAGCAGACCAACCATCGACTTTTCTGGGCTGCCTCAGAGATGTTTTTGTGGGATCACAACTGCTGTTGCCACATATTGTGACAGAAGATGCCCAAGTAAACGTGACTGTTGGCTGTAGCGACAAAGACAAGTGCGCTGACAGCCCCTGCCAGAACCGAGGGCGCTGTGTGAACCGGGGATGGAGGAGCTACATATGCGAGTGTCACAGGCCATATGAGGGAGGCAGCTGTGCAGAGGGTAGGACTTTCACACAAACTGTAAACACGATCACAGACCATCTCCAAGTCAGTGAGAAACAGAGATTTATATGTTGTCTTGTAAATAGTGGGACAATAACATACAAGTCAGCCAGGTGTCAGGAATGGGTTTGTCTGGCATGTTGCTATGAAAATGGGTCAGGTTTGTGTTTAACATAAATAGCCAATTACATTCTAACCACCGAAAGGTAACGTCATAACAAGATTGATTATGTTGATGGAATGGGACCAATCAGATCCGGTGATGGACTTCTAAGATTAACTGATGTAAGTGTGTGTGTGTGTGTGTGTGTGTGTGTGTGTGTGTGTGTGTGGGGGGGGGGGGGGGGGGGGGGGGGGGGGGGGGTGGGGGGGGGTGGGGGGGGGGGGGGGGGGGGGGGGGGGGCGCAGGCTGTACTGTGTGTTCTGATCCCACAGAATAGCAACAATAGGACAAATTGGTGTCAACATTAATGCCTTTTATCCCTTTTATTTGTCCTTAAATGTTTTTTTAAAATGGCACATCAGACTTAAATACCGTAAAAAAACAACAAAAAAAAACAAGAACATGTCAAGTTCATCTACAGTGGCATCACAGCATAAATCTCAGTGTTTGCCCTGCAGTATGATAAAGTCAGAGACTGAACTCTAAAGGAGCTTACAATCCTAGTAGAAATAGCACAGAGCTATGCAATTAGGAAGCGTTCAGATCGACGAGGATTTAAAAGACGTGGGTTTCAATGGCTCACCATGAACGCCACTACACGTCAGGAGGGTCCCTCTTTGGTTGGAGTCCTCAGCAGCTACGATCATTTGAGGCAGGTGTGAGCATTCTATTGTCAGAATTGTCCATGTCCATGGCTATCAAAATAAGTCTTAATAAAATCATCCATATCTTTTCGTTCATAAAAATGGGCACAGAAATCCAAATGTACTATTCACTTCAGCAAAAATCCTATTTACTAAATGAGGTTTAGGATCAGCCCTGCTTAAAAATGTATTTTATTACATGTGCATGTAGGCCACTCCCTATAAATCAGTATGAAGTGATTGGCATCATGAGATCAATCAATATATCGATTAGAATAGGGATAGGGATTAGAATATCAATATAATTCCATTTAGAGTTGTTGGTATATTGAGAGGCTGGCAATAACTCAGACATTAATGGGGACATTTGTATAGAGTTTTTCTTTACCCAGGGTGCTGTTGTGCTTTGGCGGAGGTTTATGCTCTCTCAGTGCCTTTTTAAGTCTAAATTTTTATTCGCACTTTGGTCATTGAAAGTGCGGAAATAGAGAAAGGGTATTTTGGGGGCGCTGTCATGCAAACCCCACAAATATAACCTTGATTTGCTAAATTTAAATTGCTGTTATCTATTTGCAAAAGACTGATTCAGCCTCTGCACTTTCACTCTCACTGTAACCGGTCTTTGTCACGCTGCATGTGTGTGTGTGTGTTCTGTCTGTGAGCACACAAACACACACCCACACTCTCTGTCATGTCATGTCTGACTGATCTGATGCTAAATGATACAGTACGAATGTTGACCTCCTTTTTTACTTTATGAAAAGAAATGCAAAAAAAAATTGCAATCATCTAAAGCAGGGATGTCAAACTTAATTAGTCTAAAGTATTATGACAACTGTATTCCTTATTTTATTTACAAATTTTCTAGAATTCCGAATAAACCAACTGAATAGGAAATACTCAAATTACAGCTTAAATTCAAAATAGGTTACCGTAACTAATTGTTATGTATCCCTCTCTATCAGCATTGTTTCACAGAATAATTTCCAATGAAAAGTTTGTAATCACAGGCATCAATAACAGCCAGAAAACTATATTTTACAACTTAAAAATGATATTTTTTAAAAAACCAATCAAATCAATCGTTTTTTTAAAACATTAGCCATTTCAGACTTATGTCACGATAAAACAGTAAAAGTAGAAAACAGGCAGATGCATGAACAGCCTATTTCTCATTAAATGTGAACAACTTCGTGTGTTTTCTTGTTTTTAACGCAACAGCACACGTTGAACGGCTGGTGGACTTGAACGCACCTCCCCAACTAATGAAAACGTGCGTTTTATTTAGTAATACGTTCATTTTTTACAAACGATTTATCAACTATATCTCCTTCCGTTATCCGTAGCTTCTCGACCACGTATTAGCCTAATGTTTATCGGACTGGTTGAACGCTGATATATAACGACAGAGGAGCAGGGAAAAATGCCTGCACTTATTGAATGTCGAAATGCATTCTGGGATATGTAGTATATGTGGTGTTTACGCTGAATACCAACGGGCCAGTTATTATAAAAACTAAATATTGTCTCGTGGGTTGGATATAATTGTTGTTGACACGTGTAATCAAAAGATTTTGCTCCACATCAGCAGGGTGGCTCAGTGGTCAGCAGTGTTACCTCACAGCAAGAGAACATTGTCAGATCTACAATTGACTGGATTCAATCCCACAGAGTGCATTTCTATGTGAAGTTTGCATCTTCCTCCATGTATTTGCGTAGGTTAAAAAATATATATATGTATTTGAGTTGGTGATTCTAAAATACCCTTGGGTGTGAAAGTAAGCCTTAATGATTGTCAGCTGGTATAGGAACCAGAACCACATGCACCCTCCACAGGATAAGCCGGTACATAGAAGGATGGGCTCCACACTAGTATGGTGGCTATCAAGAGGAAATTGATCAAATCTCGCAGGCTCTTTCAGCAATGATATTTAACGTGTATTTAATGTGTCACAGGAATGGTCACACTCAGAAAAGTGTCAAATGGGAGAAAGGAAAACACTTTAACAGACCAGCGGCCCAATGTAGGGGTGGATCAGACCTTTACAGCGGTCCCTTGCAAAACTGTTCAATTTCCAAGATAAATTACTTCTTTTAACGTAAAACCTTTTAACATGAGTACTTTTCAACACATCATACTATTGATCCACCAAAATAAAACCTTTAACCCGTTATAACTCAAACCTATTTCCCTTTTCAAGGAAGGACATATAAAATAGACCAAAAAGAAAGACATTGAACACATTTCAGATTAAAAAAAAAAAAGTTACTCTTAGAGTCTGAGATTTGTATTGTTGTATATATGTTAGGGGATTTTTCTTCACTCAGAAACACAGATTTTCCTTTTCTTAATTTAAAAAAATCAAAACCCCAACTTTGTTTGTTTTGCAATAAGCATAAATGTATCATATTATGATAAAATACATTTACTATACATGTATTTATTAGTCATGATAATAATTCCTCTCTCTAACTCTCTTTGTCTCGATTTCTTCAAATTTTGTTGTGAGTTCAGTTTAAATTAAACACAGGACATGTTATTAAAATAAATTGAAAAGTCAAGGAAAAAGCTGTGAGAGGTACTTTTCATAGAATTTAAACTTTGACACATGTCACCATGGTTACTTATGGCTTAATTAGTTACCAATAGGTGAAATGAGTTTTCACCCAACTTTCTTTTACAAAATGAAAAAGGATGATGTTTACAGAAGAAGAAAGAATATTATCTTTAGAAGCAAAGTTAATTTGGTGGTCTGTTTGCACTTAACACTGCTGCAAACACACTTTCTGAATGCAATGAAAATGCAAATAAAATAAAATCCGTTATTCGGTCCCATGTATTCATATCTATGAATGTGTGTGCTTATATTTGCTTATGCGGCAGAATCCCAACTGTCACACTATGTTGTTAAGATCTGCTTTTCTTCAGCTAAGCTTGATTTTCATGTCTTTTCTCCCTCCTCTTCATACCCTCTCAGAGTATATAACTGCCAGGTTTGGAAACCAAGACCTGGAGAGTTATGCATTATTCTCATTAGACGATGACCCTGGAGATTCTGTGTCGATATCCATGTTCATTCGCACCAGACAGTCCAGCGGCCTGCTCCTCATCCTGGCTAACAGCACCAGCCAGTACCTCCGTCTGTGGTTGGAGGATGGCAGAGTCAAAATTCAGGTTAACAACTTTGAGACCCTTACTGGTCGGGCTGTAGTCAGTGATGGCCATTTTCATCTGGTGACAGTGAAGATGAAGGAAATGGAAGCAACTTTCATTCAGTCAACCCAGAACCAGGGCTCTATCCACATCAGGCCCATCCAAGCCCATCATGGCGATCTGCTTTTCGTTGGGGGGCTACCAGACTCGAGGGCTTCTGCTTCATTTGGTGGATACTTTAAGGGGTGCGTCCAGGATCTGAGGCTGAATGGCAAGCGGCTACAGTTCTACCCGATTGCATCGCCGGGGGAATCTTACAGTCTGGAGCGACTCACCAACGTCGTAGAGGGCTGCAGCAGTGATGATGTCTGTGCTGTGAGTTACTATACGGCCATTATTTTAGTGAGCTGGAGTCTAAATTTGACTCCTTTTCTGCAGTGATCTGAAAAATGTGTTTAGACTGTTTTTTCCTCATTAGGTCAACCCCTGTCTCAACGGAGGAATGTGTTATTCCATGTGGGACAATTTCATTTGTAACTGCCCCCCCAACACTGCAGGCAAACGCTGTGAGGAGGTGAAATGGTGCGAGCTGTCTCCTTGCCCGGCCTCTGCTGTTTGTCAACCTCAACCTCAGGGCTTCGACTGTGAGTGTCCATTATAAGAACGTGCTCTTAGGCTAATCAAAGTCCCAGAGGCCCTATCTACCTGTAAAACCCTGTAGACAGAAACCCTGTCTACTAAATCTGCACAAGCACCAGCTTGTGCAGACACTGGTTAGTTACAGTATGGCAGATAACAGAAGGGCAGAGAGTTGAGGGAGGGATCCTAAACAGGTTCCTCTAATACACGGTAATCTCAGATCAGATTAAGTCTAGCGCCACATGCCTTTCGAGGTTTATGATGACAAATCTACCAGGAGATGTTGTACGTTGTCAAAGACAAGCCTTTCCGCGCTCTTTTTCCAAAGTCACAAACACCAATAACAGATTAGATGACAATGTGTAGTTCACCTGTGTGTTTTATCAAATGTACCCTATAATGTCCTTGACAATCATAAAACTATTTATTTTATTTTTTTTGCATATTTTATTTCTGTGGGGCATTTATTTATTTAACTTATCTTAGACATTCATACAAATAATTTGGTCACTCATGTTTTTTAACAGTTATAAAATTTATTCATTTTAATTTGTTCATCTCTTGGTCAAACGCCAAAAACTACTTTACCCTTTTTAGACTATTTTGGAAAATCCTTGTTATCAAATAGGACTTTCATAAGAGCCATGGTTAACGCCTCCTCTATAGTTATAGAACCATTTGAGGTATATTTTGGTATTGGAATAAATAAACTACCATTTCTCTCCTGCAGGTTTGGCTAATTTGACCTTTCGGGCCGAGAGCAGCATTTTGCATTACCAGAACAATGCGAGGATAAATCGCAGCCTCGCCAGTGTCTCCCTCAGGTTTCGAACAAGACAACCAGCTGCCATCTTACTTCATGGACAAAAGGACTCCAACTACCTCACCCTCTCCATCCTGGACTCTCGTCTGGTCATGGAGCTCCAGTCTGGGGCTGTAACGGATTCCCCCAAGGTCACAATTCAAAGCCAGCAACCAGTCAGTGATGGAGGGTGGCACATTATGGAGCTCAGCATGGAGAACCAGACACTCCCGAACTCTAGGTGGATCATGGTTGTGAATGGATGCAAAGAGGAATTAAGCATGTCAAAATCAACCACAGGAAACCTGGATTTTCTGAAGGAGGGAGCAGAAATCTTCCTGGGAGGACAGAACCCGGATACTGGAGTGAAGCTGCTTGGCTGTCTGGGTCCAGTAGAAGTTGGAGGCCTTTTCTTCCCCTTCCACCAGGACACTGAGTTGAACCTACCCAGACCTCAGGAAGAGCAGTTTATGAGGACGAACAGCAACACGCCTCCACTATACGGCTGCTCGGGAGCCAAAGTGTGTGAACCAAATCCATGCAAGAACGAGGGAACTTGTGAGGACATATTTGACCTGCACCACTGCACATGTCCCTCAGACTGGACAGGACCACTTTGTCAGGACTCAACCAATGCCTGCCTCTCCAGCCCCTGCCTCTACGGAAAATGCACAAATATACCTGGGGGATTCAAATGTGTGTGTGAAGCACACTACAGTGGTGATCAGTGTGAGGTGGAAGTTGACGTGTGTCTGAACAGCAATTGTGGCAACGGCTCCACGTGCCTCAAAGGTTTTGAGACCTACTCGTGCCTCTGCCCGCATAATCTGACCGGCCAATACTGCGAGTGAGTTCCTCCACTCTTTGTTCACGTCTCTGTACCTCACACCTTGAGCAGGTTAGCCAGCTCTGAGTTGTACTGACTTACATCCTGGTCTCTTACAGTGAGAAACTTCCAGAAATCCCATGGTACATTGAAATCAACCCGTAAGTGTTTTCACATAAAAGACAGAAAATAGCCACATTTAAACAAAGTAAATAATAAATCCATCAATGCCAAACGCTGCCTTGATATTTTCTTGTTGTGTTCTATTGTTTAGGTTTCCTCGGCTGCCTGTGTCTTTATGCATGGGTACAAAATGGAAGTACAGCTGCTTTAATGGAGGGAATTGTTCTGAAGCAGACACGTGCTGCTGCCTGCCTGGATTCACCGGACAGTGGTAGGCCATGATTCATGATTCTGAATAAGTGAAGAGAACCCTCCCTTTGAGCCATGCTTAAAGCTGCTCTACTAAAGACTTTGTTTTTGGATTACACGGCTACACAGTGTGTAAAATATTTTGCTTAAATCAACATATCTGGGTTGGGACCTGCACTGTGTTTGCACTGGATTATGAACAAGTAGATGGGTCAAATGGCCCGAGAAGGATCCAAAACCTTATTCCCTGGTTTGCAAGACCAGTGCTCTAACCCGTGGAACCAACTTTTTACTTTCATTCACAACCTTACCAAAAGTAAGTACGTGAGATGTGTAGGGTTGTTTGGCATTGCTGAAAGTATGCTTTCTAATCAACTCCAGAGTTTCTCAGTTTCAGTTTTAATGTCTTTAGCTTTGTTTTGCTTTTACGGCCTACAACTTTAGCGTTTTGTGTCACGAGATATATTTACCAGTTAGCCGTTGACCACAGTGAAGCATCTGACAGCTACAGCAGAGAGTGATGTCCATCCCTCCAGAGTCGGCAGAGACCAAACGGAACTACAAAAGTAGTGAATCTGCTGAGGATGAAGTTGCCTTGTGTCTGCTGTATGGAAAAAATCTGCCACTCTTTGGTATTAAATTCAACAACTTTGAAGCAATGGTGTCTTTTGTTTGCTGCCAATTAAGTATTACTACATATAGATTTTTTAAGACATCAGCAACATTAAACAATAAATCTATTTTTTCCACAATGAGATGGGCCAGAGGAGAAACCACCGTTTTGACAACAGAAGGGACTAAACTATTACAAAAAAGTTTAGGTCTTTGCATGTAAGCCTTTATATTAATTGTTTCAATGTACCTACTTGTCTTTGCCAAATATTGGCTCTCTCAGATTTTTTCAGATAATTCCTCTCTCCTTACGTTTCTTTTCAGGTGTGAGAAGGATGTGGATGAATGTGCCTCAGACCCCTGCATGCACGGGGGCTTCTGCCTCAACTATGTCAACACTTTTGAGTGTGTGTGTGATATGAATTACTCAGGGATACACTGTCAAGTGGACATCAGCGACTTCTACTTGTATGTCTTCCTGGGCCTGTGGCAGAACCTCTTTCAGCTGGTGTCCTACTTGGTGATACGCCTCGACGACGAGCCGGAGATTGAGTGGGGATTCGAGGTCTATGATGATTAGACCCTTGCTGGACTGAACTCGGCTCCAGAAAAAGGGTTCACCGTGAATTCAGTAAATGTAGAGCTCACCATTAACCTGCTCACACACACCAGCTGCTCTGTGATGCTCTATACAAAAAGAAAGAGTCACATGATCTGTAATTCACAATGTTACTTTTTTGGGCAGTGCTGAAGGGAAACTCTTCTTAGGTGTATATCAATAAAATGACTGCCTGGTGTTTTAACTGGATCCTCAGAGTAATAAGGAAGTGGACCAGCAGGAGGCTAAAACTCAGACCTTTACGGGTGATGTTCTCAGAACCCTTTTTTTCCCCACATTCTCTACAACGTTTGTATTTCATGTTGAAAGTGTGTTGATGAGGCCATTAATAGAAAACTGTCTGTTATGAACAGGTTTGTTTGGATATTTAAATTATACTTATATTGTACAGTATTTATTGCAGTATATGAATTGGTTTTATCTGGTTCTGATACTGTTAACCACACACTGATCATCTATAATATAACAACCAATTGCCTAATATTTTAGGTCCCCAATTTTCAACTGAAGACAAGGAAAGACCTGTAGATCTGGAGATGCTTTGACCCAGTCGTCTAGCCATCACAATCTAACCCTCGTCAAAGTCGCTCACATTCTTACCCTTGCTAGTTTTTCTTGCTTCCAAAACATGTCCATTAGTTCTGTGCCTTAAATTTCCCCCTTTTTAAATCGAGTACACTGCTTTGTAGTCAGTGTATTTTCCAAGACACACTCCTGGATATTAATCTGAATACTCTACAGGTAGAATGTTGTGTATTTATACATGGTAAATATGAACTTTATGTGACTTGTATATTGGTGGTGTGGCGTGTGTGAAACTGATCCTACTGGAAACCTGCATCTCCCTTGGGATCAGTTTGAGTAGCCACCTATGCATCTTCAGGCCGTGCTGCATGCAGCGCATACAGCACCTGACCTGTATGATGGAAGGATGAAATAAAATTGGTCAGATTTGTCGAAACTGTTTGCTTTTATTTCAAACATTTTGCACACATTTCTATAGAGTGCAGAAAACAAAAGAATAATTTGGAAACTGATTCCAGTTCACATCAACTCATTTTCTTTCTAAACATGCCAATTCCTTCTAGTGGTGCTCACAGGAAACGTATGATGCAATCAACTGGAATACGATGCAAACCTAGGTGTACAAAGACGCGTACAAACGCATTTGAACACGGTTAAAAGTGTGCAAATGAGGTGCACAGATACTGTAACTAAAAAACCTATTTGGATTGTGACGGATGAGAACCATTTGACAGACATTCCATCAAGTAAGGACCTGTAAAGAAGTTCATTCTGTTCTTGTTAAATAATAATCACAGAAAAACAGTAATAACATAAGAATTGTGATTTACAACAAACGGAGCACACACCCACCGGGGTCAGCATCAGAGATCATCAGCAATTAATAAATACACTGACATTAAGACGGCAGGCTAGCCTGCTCATGGACCTTACAGTCACACAACTCCTTATAGATCCGCTTGCGTATATTTGGAATGTCCCTCTGTGAAAACTGCAAAGGCTTTCCCAAAGCAAGGCATCTGGAATACTGTAAAGGAGGAAGACAGCTGTGATGCGACGAGTGAACAGTTGGAACAATCAGACGTGATTATGATGAATTATGAATAAGGGCTGTGCTATCTGACAAATAATTTATACTGGTTCATTTCATTATGCTGCAGATCAAACTATGGTTCTGATGTGGCTTCGTCCGTCACATGGAAGTGCACAAGAAGCAGAAAAACACAATTTTTAGGCCTAAATTTATCGGATGTAATCCATGCCATTTGAGTCTGTGTGTATAAACAATATAGAACTAAAGGTTTTGAAAAACCTGTGACTAATTGAAATTTTGTGAAAATAATAGCTCCTTTTGTGGCGACACTATGACCGACCCCGCTGTGCCTCTGATGGGTTTGGTAGGGAAGTGACGTTTCTCACTTGATCAAAGTTCTCTCAGAGACTACAGGAGAAATGTCACTGTCAAGTCCATCAAAGGTGGAAAATGATGGAAAACGGTGGAGAACAGTGTCACCATAGACACCAAGATTTGTACATTTTCTTGATGGAGGTATGCACTCTCCCTTTTCTATTTGAAAAGTTTCTTCAACTAATTTATTTAATATTTAGTAGATTAATATGAACTATTTTTCATGCTTAATTCAAAATTTGCAAAGAGCTGCTACACAAAATAAGAGAAATAACCAAATTAGTAAGTGCCTTTTTTTTTGGGTCAAATAAGTTTCATTATGCAATAAGAAATAAACTTAATATTATATAAAAAATGGCAACATGGAATAACATATCAATCATTGAATTCACAGAATATATTCTTGATTTCTTGAAAATAAGATTGCCTGGATCCATATATGGGATTTTGGTCACATTGCACAGCCCTTTATTTAAGTCATGTACAACGATCAGCCATAACATTAAAACCAGAAGACTTTATATTTTTGCAGGTCTTACTTTTGCTCCCATAACAACTCTGTGATCTGTGTGTTCTGATTGGGTCTTTTGATACCATTATTTCAGCAATTTGTGCTATTGTATCTGTTGCCCACATATGTTAATAAGGCTTGAGTTCCGATAACCCTGCTTCCAGTTCACCACTTGTCTCTCCTTAGAAAACTTTGGCAGGTACTAATATACTAATGGCATGCTGATCTGGCAATGCTCTGACCCCGTCATCACAATTTGTCCCTTATCAAAGTTATATACATATTCGTTATGCTTGGTCATTTTTCCTGCTTCCCACAAATCAACATCAGAATAAAACATACACTTGTTGCCTTATATATCCCACACACTTATATGCCACAGCAATGAGATAACCAATGCTATTCTGACCTCACCTGGCAGGGGTGATAATGTTATGGCTGATCGGTATATAGTAGGCTTGAAAGTGTGTCTTTACCTCCAAGACAAAAACTCCACAATCATTTTCATTGGTCTGTTGTGGTATTTTCTGTGAAGGACAGCAGGGGGCAACAAGACATGACATAAGAGAGTCAGGAGAAACTCCAGTAGGTGAAGCTTTGAGGATATATTTGTTCCTTTGTGCCACTGGTTTTTAGAACTTACCTCATTGAAAGACATGGCCCAGCCATTTTCAAAAGCCAACTGCTTCCTCTCCTTTGCTTCTGCCATCAGGTATCTCAGGATGTTCTATCATAAGCAAGGCATGCAGAAAACAAAACACAGAATGAAGAACTCATGATGACTACAGAAAAAAATTTACCTAAAAAGGTAAAAAAAACATGAAAACTACTATACCCTTGCAACTTTCTGCAGCGCGTTCCCTTGAGAGTCGTAAAGGCAGATTTTCTTTCTGACATTGTCAGCCGTCACCAGACACCAGTGAACCTCCAGGTGGATAGGCACAAAGAGCAAACGCTTAGAAAACAAATCCACCTGTGCAAGAAAGAAAAAAAATATATATATATATATATATATATATATATATATATATATATATATATATATATATAAAACACATCTCTGTCCTGTATCTTCATATTAACAGTAATCTAAATGTACCGCAAACTCTGAAAAATGTTCACACCTATTCCCTTCTACACCTAACCTGTTTAGTCCATCTCTTAACCCCGTCATATCCTTTAGTCATGAGCTGTTTGTGGAAGAAGCTGTTGAGAAAATGGACCTGAGAGGAGACAACGACAGGAAAACATAACAAAAATTAAGTTAAAAATAAAAGGTATTTAGCTCCAATTCATTTGGTTTTATTCTACTCATATTATGGCAGTCAAATAAAATGGGCACGCCTTAAAAACAAATGGTATGATATCTATAATAAAAAACCATGTGCTGGATCTACAATAAAAGCCCATTCAAGTTGAATACTGTGTGCATCAAAAAGAATTGGATGTACCCAACTGCAAGTTACAAACCCTTCCTAAACAGTCCACCTGGAAATGTGCATAAATGGATCATCCTCACATCCTACCCCCAACACACCCACATTCAACTAAGGAAGGCCAATCCCATCACACATTTACAGCTCCCTTTATTCTTCCTCTTTTTTCTGGATCCAAGATTTTTCATAACTGTCAGACCAGGACTTTTGTCGTACTTCTTCATGTACTTTAGAGAAAAAGTTCCAGAAATAGGCCAATGGTGCATAGATTACAAGATTAAGAGCAAGTCTCATGATTAATTTAAGGAACAGTTAGACATTTAGGGAAAGGCCCTTGTATTTTGGCAACCTCCCTGTGTGATGAAAAGCCTTCAGGAATTCATTGCCTCTGACAAACAATCCGGTAAACTATACTACACATATTCTGTTGGTGAGCTTTAGTTGTGCTGATATTGTTTGTTTGGGACTGAGTTTGGCTAACCGTTTCCCCTGTTCCCACTCTTCATGCTAAGCTAGGATAAACGCTAATGGATAATGAATGAATGAATGCTTGTAGCTACATATTTAGCATATAGATATGGTCATGGTCTCAATCTTCTCAACTTTCAAAAAACATAATATACTAAATATAATAAAAAAATGATTTTAGCTACTCTGCTAGGTAAAAATAAAAACCCATAGGGTTTTCTCATTATAACCAGAAAAGAGAAAACCATGCAATCTAAGCATTTACCTTGTCATTGACAGAATCCATGATCAACTCTCCATACATGTTCATAACCTTAAGAAGAAGCAAAATATGTGTTAGTTACAATGAACATGAACGTGCAGACTTTTGATGATCACATCCATAACATTATAACCACCTTCACTTTTCCTACCAAAACAGCCCTGACCTATCGAGGCATTAACTCAACAAGACCTCTGAAAGCGCCCTGTAATGTGTGCCGCTTTTGGCAGCAGATCCTTTAAGTCCTGAAAGTTGGGGCCTCCAATGATTTCATCTATTGTTCCAGCACATCCCATTTCTTGTGGATGGGAGCTTATTCCTGCTGAAAGAGGTCACTGGCACAAGGGAATATTGTTTCCATGAAGGGCTCTACTTTATCTGCAACACGTTTGGTTAAGTAGGTGTCAAAGTAACATCCAACGTGTCCCTTCTAGGCGCTTCAACAGTGAACAGGGGTCAGCATGGGCCAATACACAGCAGGCTGCAATGCTGTGTGTTCTCACAACTTCCACTCACAACTTCCACCCACAACCAGCACAAACCTTTTCAGCAATTTGTGCTACAGAAGCTCTGCTGTGAAATCCGACATCACAAACTAGTCTTTGCTCAACTCGTACATCAATTGTGGACATGTGACCCTGTAGCCGATTTACAGCTTGCCCTGTGACCAGTTGTGGTAGGTTCTGACCACTGTTGGCCAGAAACACCCAATAAGATCTGCAGGTTTGCAGATATTCGGACACTGACGCCGTAGTCATCATAATTTGACCCTTGTCAAAGTGGCTCATATCCTTATGATGGCCAATTTTAAGGCTTCGAACAAAATAAATAATGTTCAAGGACAAAATCTTCACTTGCTATAATACCTGTATATCCAAGCCACCTACAGATACCACTGTAGTAGATAATCAGTGTTATTCTGACTTCACCTATCAATTATAATGTTATGGCTAATTTGCGTTTCCACTGAGAAATCTGTATGATAATCCAAAATTATTCTTAGTATGTTGGAAG
Source organism: Lophius piscatorius (assembly GCA_009660295.1). Classification (NCBI taxonomy): domain Eukaryota; kingdom Metazoa; phylum Chordata; class Actinopteri; order Lophiiformes; family Lophiidae; genus Lophius; species Lophius piscatorius. The sequence goes on from VRLP01002809.1 coordinate 49,422, forward strand.
AATACCTGGTCATTGAGCCAGTTCTGATCTGCCAGTGTAGACAAGTCGTCCAGCGTCAGCGTATGTTTCTTGTAGACCACCCTGAAAGAGGGAGCTGGTCTCTGAAGGCTCACAGTTTGGTATTTCATAACTTCTGAGAAGATGATGGTTTTCCTGAAGCGGTTAGAAAAAATAATATAAGAAAGTAGCTATGAACAATACAGATATACAACCCAATGTTAACACTTCTCAGACAAACTGACGTTGATGAAGAGGTATTAATCATCTAAAGAGAGACAAAGAATCCTATCGTGACTTTTGACATACCGGTCATTGAAATCATTGTTAAAGTTCCTCTTCAAGTGTCTAATCACGTCTCTCTTTTTCAGTGGGATGAAGCTTCCATATATTCTGTAGAAGTCATCAAGAAATTCTGGAGAAATGTGAACATATTGTGATCAACTGTGAACATCAACAAGATCAAACTAATGATAATGATAAAATGTGGGGAAAACATTTACCATGAATGCCCTTCGTGATTACTTTCAGACTAGCAACAGTTTGAGAAGATGCTTCCTTTTTTCTGTTGATTCTATTGTCTGTGTTCATTTTTATAGCCTGGTCCAAACTTGGAGGGGCAGCAGTCAATGGTCCGGATGCGCTCTCAACCTTCACACTCTGAGCTACTGCCATCGTCTGTGGTTTTATGAGATGTAAATTTAATCCACATGCGTCACTCTCTGTACTCTGAGGTTTGACAGTCTCAGAGAGTTTCAGAGAGTTTGTTATTTCGAAAATCTCTGAAAAAGTGCCCGCTTTCAGAGAAAGCGGCGTCATCCCTGGCACGGTGACATCTATGTCAGTAACCCGGTTCTGAGAGGAATTTGAGGTAACATATATTTCAGACAGACTTGCAGAGTGACTCAGCTTCAGCAAGCAATTTGTTCCTCGACATGAGTCTTTTGTATTACATCCAACATGCAACACAACTTTGCTTTTATATTTTTGTGACTGTATCTTTTCACCACGGCAGGACCCAGAGCTGATCCCAAACACCTGTTTCTTTGCTTTCGATATTGCAAACCAGCATTTCTGTCTATGCTTCCTCCACATCCAAAACTGTAATCTATAATATGAGCGTCTCTTCAGTCGCCTGGAGAGGTGAGAAACTCCCTGGATCAGAGATTTCAGTCTCTTTTTCCTCTTGAGGCGATTTGATTTGCACAAGGAGCTCTGTGTTTGTTGCATTAGAGCTATGGAAGGTGTGGATGGAGTGCATGGAGGTATAGGTATTCTTTCAGCTGATGAAGGGTTGGGCATGAGTTTGAAACCTCATGTGCCAGAGTGCAAAACCTGGATTTGACTTTGTCTTCTTTATAGCCAGGAGTTAAAAACTCTATAGGCCATGCTCCACTGTCTCTGAAGGCTGTTTCAGATTGAGGATTCTGACCAGCTGCTACGAGCTGGGCCAGTAAAGACTCTAAGAGGAAATAAGAATGATAAAGAAGAATGCAGATGTATCCAAAGGCTCGTCCGCAGCGCGACAGGATTATCATAGCTCACTCAGCTGTCCACGTGTTTGCTTCCGTTTCTGGTGTCTTCATCAACAGAATTAAGTGTCATCTGAGCATCTGCTGAAATACAGAACGGATTTGTTGTTACGCAAGGACTGCATTACAAATACAAAAGGACTAATGAAAAGAAAATTTACATACAATTCATAATAGAAATAGAACAATGTAAAGCCTTGAATATATATTTTTTGTTTTGTTTTATTCACTGGTAGCCTATGAAAAAATATTATTTTAGTTGCTATTCTTGGTCAGTTTGGGATGTTTAAATTAAATAAAACAAATCTTTTTTAAAGGATCAGCATTACTGCGGTTATCATTAGTGATGCCGATAGACTAGGTACCTACTGTGTAAAATGTTGTTGAGTACAGTTGTGTCACCTGAGAAGATACGGTAACACAACATAATGCGGCTTATGTTAAGCAAGTCTTTATTTATTTTTTAACAATTTATTAGATTTGATAAATAGTTTTAAATTTTCTTTTCAAAAAACAAACGGAAGTTTAACGAAATTAGCCCTTGGTATGTTAACAATCTCCCTTCTGTAGGCGAGGTTGCTCAACTTCTTTGCTGAGTATTCATTGGCATGCAGGCACAGGATGAGATGGAGTGTGGCTGGGAAGAGGAACGTCTGGAATACCCTTCTTAGCCTGCTATAACCCTGACCCCACCCCTGGTATGCAGAAAAAAAATAGATAGAAGAATAGAGGGTGAAAATCAATAATAGAGTGGTATTAAGCGCTTCCCATGACATTTAAACAGCCACCTGTGTCCCCATGGTTTCTTGTGGGTTAAGATAATCAATTAAAATTAATAGGTAAAATATTTTCATTTGAAACAAATTACCCGAATAAATTCGCTCACAGAGAGCTGTATTTCAATTCCCGTGAAGGTATTTTCTCCCGATGTTTACGTATGAATGGGTGGTAGTAAACTGTCAAACCCAGAGATCTTCATCACCTGCATCAGTTGCCGGTGCTTGAAATAACAGGAGTTAGCATCTGCAAAAATCCGATCCCATGCAGGCAAGTTAAAAAACACAAACCGATGCTTTCACACAGGCTTAGATCCAACACGCAGCTCAGGTTGCCACCGTCTCATCTTAATACCCGTTTCCTACAGCGTCCAACCGAGCTAAATGAGCTAATAGAGCTACTAGGTTTACTGACACAGCAACAACCACTGACTTACCGTTTCCGCCTCGCTGACTCGTTGAAAACCTCAAAATGTGGTTGACGGCTGGCTAAAAATGTTTCTGTGGTTAAGTTTGTTTCCTGGAGATGAACGTTTTCTGATGTAAGTCAAGATATTCCCCCTGTTTGACTCCTCTCATCCTGTAGTTCATCAAGCAGTGTACTATCTCAGCGTCGCGTGTGAAATGCGTCATCACTGCCTGCACGACATGCGCACCTATTTCTGTTGTTTCGGTACGGGAACCTGGAGCAGTCAAAAAGGATGACAGTAGTAACCCATTAATTGAGCTATATTATATTTTTCTTTTATTTTTTGTATTTATTGTTGTCATTTTGTCACTTATTTTCTTTTATTTTAGTTTGCATTATATTTTATGTTTTTTTTTTCTATTTTCATTAATTGATTTATTTAACCCAGAAACGAAAGGTTCACAAGCTAGTGTACCTGTAGTGCCGGTCCAAGCCCGCATAAATGGCCAGGAAGGACACACAAACTGGATCCATTGGGGCTCGGGTTAACAAATACCATCACTGGTACTGTTGGCCAGCATGGTGCCGGTGGTATCTATGGACGGAAACTAATGATCTGCTGTGGCGGCCCCGAAAGGTAGGCCGAAAGACAAGGCAGAGTAGAAGATTCATTGATTCATTCACCCTCACCAGTCATGAACTCTGGGTAATGACGAATAGAATAGAATGAGGTCAATGATACAAGCAGCTGAAATTAACTACCTTTGTAGGGTGGCTGGGCTCAGGCTTAGAGATAGGGTACGAAGCCAAGACATCCGGTGGGAGCTGAGAGTAGAGCCCCTGCTCCTTTTTGTCCAAAGGAGCCAGTTGAGGAGGTTTGGGCATCTGATTAGGATGCTTCCAAGACATCTCCCCTGGAGGTTTTTCAGCTACATCCAAATGGAAGGAGACCCTGAGGTAGACCCAGAACTCACTGGAGGGACTGCACATGTCATCTGGCAGGGTGAGCGGGAGAGTGTTTCCGGCGGAAAGGAATGTCTGGAAATACCTTCTTAGCCTTGTGCCCCCACGAACCGACCCTAGATTAGTGGAACTAAATGGATGGATGGATGGATGGATGGATGGATGGATGGTTGATTTGACCCCTTTGATTTTGGTTTGTTTTATTTATATTTTGACATGTGAGGTTCTCTTTCTTACATACATCTACACTCAATCCAAAATCAAGAAATAAAAAATACACGTTTAAGTTAAAATACAGGAATAGAGTGCATGCAAATATGAAGAAAAAATAAATAGTCCGATAACCAATGACATATATAATGTGAATTAAAATAGTCCACTGAGATGAACAATAGTTGTCTAGGTGCATATGTGCAATAGTGTAAATAGAGGAACACACATGGACTGTAGTCAGTTGATGATTATCAGATACACACATGGACACAACACAGTCTCACAGGGATTTGTTGTAAAGTCGGATTGCAGTCGGGACAAAGGACTTCCCACTGTCTTAAAGGCAAACTGCAAAAAAGACCAATTGAAACTAGAATTAAGAGGAATATTTAAGTAGAATTCATGAGATGTCACAATTACGGCACTACTTACATTCTTGAGAAATACCGGCTTCACAGGAGGGTAAAATATGTTAAATCCATCCTGATCCTCACTGCAGTTCATAAGGTGGTGGTAACGCGCACAAAAAGTTGCCTGCCGACAGCCAGAAAACAACAGAAGCTTCATGTACGTGTTCCATTTTTTTGGTTCTGATTTCTATAACTGGCTAACTTGTTAGCTTGTTATTGTTGCTACTTTGTAGGAAAGAGAGGGAATCAAACCATAGATGGATCCATTTAAGAAGGCATGTATGTGAATACCTCACTATTTTTATGTTTCTTCCTTCTCTCATCACGACCGCTGAGAACGAGGGAAAAGTTGGCGGGAAATAGCCGCTGATGTTTGCTGGTTAATAATATTTTGTTACGATTTCTCACTAGCTATCTTGTTAGCTCGTTTTTAGCTTATCGGTTTCTTAGTGTTGATACTTTAAATGAGAAGGGGAATAAAAACTTGGTTGTGTGTGTGAGTGAGTAAAATACACCTAGATTGTAGGACCCATCCTCGCATATTAAAGTTTACATAGTGTGCTGAGATTGTTATTACCTATGCCCTAATACGCTCCAATCTTTCTCAAAAGTTATAAACACAAAAGTAAATGGCAGAAGACAGAAGCCATTAACATCCAAGCAAAGACGGATGGAATGAGACATTTGGAGTTTTTAAAGCTCCACGTGATATACAGAACATAATCACCGTATAGAGTAAGTTATATCAATTGTTTGCAAACTTATGATGTGTTGAAAGTAGTTTTATGTCTAAACAAAATGGGCAAGGTGACACAGTTTCTATTGTCTAATCATTTTTATTTTTGTTTTAAGTGGTTTTACTTGTGTACAGCTGGATATGGAGGATTCTGAGGACATAGATGAGACGGAGGAAGGGCAAATGGAAGATGTAATGCTTGAGACACCAACCAATGGTGTCACTCAAATGTCCGGAATGGGGAGGTGATTTCAACCACTCAGTGTGGTCTGGATAAAGTATTTGTAGATCCTTTGACTCATGTAAGCGGTTACAGATAATCAGTCACACAAAAACAGCCCCGAAGAGGTTGATGTTCTCAAACAGGCCAGAGTCCTAATTTGATAATACAATGTCATTGATGTAAAATAACTAGACCATAAATTCTATCAGTAATCCACATTTATGTAAATAATCAATAGCCACTCGAAAATACTTTTTTGTTTTTTATTTTTAGCAAATATGCAAACACACACAGGATTAGTAACTATGATATTGAGGGATGCTTTCATTTAAATCATTGTTCAGGATGTTGTAAAACGTAAGTGTTTGTGGGAAAGGAATTATCCAGGAATACCAGAGAGATTGATAACATTCCATCAATCAATTTTCTTAATAGCCTGCTGAGGACATTCAGGCTGGAGCCTTGTCCAGCTGATATTGGGCAACAACTGTGGCTCAGACTAGAGAATAGCATGTTCATTTGGGAACATTGCTCAAACTTCTGCAAAACTTAATACTTTTTTAATTTAAAACAACAGATTAAGAGAATAAAAACAATTAAAGTGGATATAACAAGGATTTTGTTTTTCTGATAAAACAGCATCTTTTTACCTGTCCTAATTTGATATGTGAATCTTTTTCTGTTTGTTTGTCTGCTGCTGACCTGGGATGACTTTGGTGTAGGGCACAGGGTTCAAAACAGAGCAAATATGTGGGAGTAGGCAAAGAGCATCCATGCCCTGAAACTACATCCCCTTCATTGGCAAATATCCTCCTTCCTAAAGTGTAATCGAGCAAGTCACCGAATGACTGATGGCAGGGGGGTACCACGACTATACATACATCCTCTGACCTCTTTGCAGAGAGAGCAATACGGAAGTTTGAACATGAATCTTTTTATGATATTTTATTAAAAAAAACAAAAACATTGATGCTTTGTTTAACCACATTTATCCTCACAGTTAGTGCAGATGTTTTTGGATGTCTCACAATAAGGCACTGTGAACTATTACTAATTTAAAATTTAGAACATTCACCTTTTGCCAGACTTTGTTTTGGCAGTATTCCTAAAACAGACCCCAATGTGACGCAGGACATAGGAAGGATGATCACAGTGTTTAACTTGGCTCTGTTTTTCTGTTTGATCTTCAGGATAAAAACCTCAGAGTCCATGAGTTCTGCCTCTGCTCCTCGCCATCCTCTATCTGCTCTACTACTCTCGTACCTCTTGCTCACACATCTCTTACTGAAATGAATCTCCTGAGGTTCTCTGTGGTTCTAGTGTTGCTGGTTGGAGTATGGGCTCATATCAATGTGCGACAACCTCCGTGTGACTCCCCTGAGGTAGAGGAGGCAGCAATGGTGGCTCAGTGTTACCTCAATAGCCATCACACCCATGGCTATAAGTATGCACTGAACAGGATCGAGGACATTAAGATCTATTCTAAGGTAAGTCAGTGAGTGTAGCGTTTTTATATTTAGAGGTAAAGACTGCTTTTCAACTCTAAGGTTGACAGTTTCCTTTTTTCAGTAACAGGATCACATCTCATAAACATAAAACAATAAATGTAGAACTATGTATAGTTATTGTGGAGGCACAACTTTGAATTAAAAGAAAGACATGTAAAAATATGAAACTTTTGGTTTGGATAAGAAAATAAAGTAGAACCTCTCTGTTAAGGATTTCACTTTCCTTCTGCCAAGAAAACATTGGCACTCACAACAACTCAACTCAGTTCAACTGCTCTGTTTTTACAGAGTCATCTGCAATTAAAGGTTCATCTGGTCAAATGTGACAGACTTTAGGGGTCTTTCTGTCCATGAATGCAATTGATAAGAATATTACAGAATCATCACGGTTGACCTATACAATAGATTAAGAAAAAAAACATACAAAAATTAATTTCTCATTTTTCTTCCCCTTAGCCTGATGGAGACGAGACATATTTCCTGGAAATTGACCTGCTGGAGACGGATTGTCACGTGTTGGATCCTACGCCAGTTGCCAACTGCACAGTCAGACCAAAAGTACTGACGGTGAGACAGCAAACCATCAACTGGAGTTAAACCAGTTATAAATTGATTGTTGATAGAAAATATAAGATACTGATGATAGAGAATGGCCATTTTGAACGTTGTGCTACTTTTATTCATTGCTGTTTCAGGCTGTTGAAGGAGACTGCGATGTGGTGCTGAAGAAAGCTGGCGGAGCTCTGACTGTCACAGCATTCAAGTGCAAAACAGAGGGTAAGACCTTCAGATGATATCCACTGAGCCAGTGGACACGGGTACCCCCACACACACACACAAAGAACACGCTACACACCAAAAACCTGTATATGTTTGCCTTCAATTACAGAATCAACAGAGGATCTATGCGTGGGCTGTCGAGTCCTGCTTGCCCTAAATGACACCAATGCATTGGACTTTGTCCATGCTTCTTTGGCCACCTACAATAACAGGAGTGAGAAGGCCAAGTTCATTGTTATGGAGGTGGGAAGGATGTCAGCACAGGTGAGCTCAAGCAGGATCCCTTTATTACAATCACATTACATATACATGCATATTTAATGTGTATCTGTCGTATCAGTGCTCATGAATTTATTCTTTCAGCTTGTGTCTGGTGGTCCAATGTACCATGCAGAATATGTTGTAGTGGAGGCTAATTGCACTGGTGATGCCTGCGTGCCCCTGAGTGACCCCATGGCCGTGAGTACACAATGCATCATTTTAGTTTTTTAAATTGAAAAGAAGATACTCTCTAAACTAGCAGAATTAAACTTCAAAGGGATCAACACTCAGGAAATGATTTGGTTGTTCCCTACCAGGCACGTGGTATGTGTTCTGCCCACGGTTTCAGGGCTAACCACAAAGTGGATTGCAGGATGTTTTCCAATATGGTAAGATATATTTAAACTATAACCCCAAATAAGCCTAATCATTACATTCCTACATTATTTCATAGTTGTAAATTCTGATGTGTACACTTTTCTTTTAGATTCCTGCTGCTCCTGCATTGCCACCAACATACATGGTGGCCCACCAACATACATACGGCATGTCACACAAGCATGGCCTGAATCACCACAAACTGACCACTATGCATGACCCTACTCTCAGCGGCCTTCTCTCTACAGAATCAGCTGAGTCAGCTGAAGATGTACCTGTAGCCCCTGTGGTGGTTGTAGCCGTTGCTCCAGCGCCTGCTGCCGATCCTGCTCCAAATGTTGACAGTTTATCAGCCAGTAGTTCAGCCAGTTCTGAAGTCCATATGGTACTGGTGAAGAGAGAGGCACCTGCCGTCCCTGTAGTGCTTGACACTATAACGCTTGCAAACCTTGTTCCACTTGTGCCAGTGTGTCCAGGAAGAGTTCGTTTTTTCTAAGTGTTAATGTCTCAGATTTTATACACTGGCATCAGCTACAATGGTGTTAGAATAATTTGTCCTTTCTATAAGATTTATCACCAATACACCTCCAAAGATGGTGCAATCCATCATTTAGAATTACAGATTCACAAAAGAGCAGTATGAATTGTAGAACAAAAATTGGGTGATAAGGATTTGATGGAGCTGAATAAAACCAAAGTCAAAGCTCTGTTCTTTTTGGTCATCATTTGTACAGAAATTAATCATGGAACGCCCTTACATCATACATTCTGTAGCAGAGGTTACCATGATGGATTCCAGTTTTTCATGAATATCTTTCCAAACGGGAACTGAGGCACCAACTTTCACTTATTTGCAATCACTTTGCATCAGTGATGGCAAAAACAAAAATGTTTGCGAAATGTGTTGACTCATGTCAATGACTTTCCTCTGAGCCTCTTGTTATTTCCACTAAACAAGAATCCATTACTCATTACTTATTTTGACCAGTAAAATGCCATATTCATCATTTGAGGTTTTGGCAGAGATTGTTTTAACATCCAAATGCAAGGCTATTCACACAGAGTTCTGTTCAAAGTCCTAACCTAAAAGGCAGTCCTATTCAGATAATCAAGATAAAACATTTTCAGGAAATGCGTTACCATACCCTGATGTTTGGATGCCAGGTTCTTTAAAAACAAGCAATTCTATCGGGCTAATTCTAGTGAGTGCATTTTCGTGAATGGATCAATAGTGTGGAAGTACCAGTTCACAGTAAAGCAAAATAAGAGGCAAGTTCAGCAAGTGCAATGCACCTTTTGAATCCCGCTGCTGCTAAAAGTTCAAGTAAACTGGACTTTAAATCAAGCCCCAAAAAAAAAAAAAGAAAATAAAGTGCCCTCATTTGACCCCAACACTCCAATAACATTTTGCCTTTATCCACAACTGCACATTTGTTTCCGGACCCACTCTTAAACTCAACCATTAGACAAGTCAAACAAACTCTTCAATCTCAGTTTATCAGTTTGTTTTATTCACAAGGAAACTCCTTTCTGCTTCTGATGTCCTTTCTGAATGTGCTGGTTTGGTCCTGCAAGAGATGAGTATATTAGAAGAAATGCTTGGTTAGGATGGGGTTTTTTTTCCCTTAAATATCTTAACAGCATACCATTTTCTTTGTGTTGAGCTGCGGGACGCCATTGTTGAAATGCCTTTCTGGGAACATGAGGTGGAATCCATTGGTTGGGGCCTTGGGGTGTCATGGGTTTCCAGGAACGTTTAAATGAGTTCAAGAAGTTAGGCTTTAAACTTGGAGCACTGAGAGATGGGTCTTGCTGCAAAAGCTCAGAGTGAGGGTTATTGGAAGCTGAGAAAATTGAGGGTAAACTTCCTGAATCCACACCAGGCCTCACAATTGTGTTGGCATCACTAGGTAAGGAGTTTGACATTCCTTTGCTCTGCTGCGATGTTTGGCCTTTACTACCCTTGTTCTTTGCAAGATTTTGTGGCGGAAAAATTGCATCATGAACCATGTGTCTAAAAGGCAATGGAGATGCGCTGAAGACATTTGGCTCCGAACCAGGTGGGCCACTTTGTAGCAAAACATAATTCTCTGGCTCAGAGTAAGTATTCAGAGTCTGCTCATGTCTGGCGGGATTCTTTGAGCCCATAGCGGACGGCTGTGAGGACTTGTGAGGGACTGCCGTCTTGTTTGGAGTATATGATTCAGCATCTTGAAGCATGTAGTAGGACACTAGATCATGGCCACTCTGGGGGTTAGGGTGTTTTGGCCACTTAAATCCACTTGATTCTGTATTAAATAGTGGCAGTTTGGAAAAAGACATATCATTAAGTCCAGAGGGGTTATTGTTGTCCCTAGCTGATGGGTTTTCCTGCTTTGGAAAGAGCATTTTATACGGATCATGTCGCAGCATTGGAATTATTGTAGCCAAAGTCTTAGAGGCCATACTGTTGTGAGGAGGTGACTTTCCTTGTGGCAAATTGTGTCCCTCCTCCTGCATTGGTGGATATGGCCAACTGGGATAGAGAGAATTTGGTACAAAATAGGGGTACATATGTTGGTCAGGATTTGTAGGCTTGAGAGGATTACCTGAAGATGGTGTAGCAGTGTTGCCACCTGGTGGCGGGAGATATTTCACATTCTCATTTCCAGATGGAGACTGGGTTGTCATGGTTGCAGGTGTGGATGTTGAGGCAGTTTCAGTTGGATTTTGAGGGGTCACTCCCAAGCCATTGCCAAATCCAGAATATACCACTGGAGATAGGAATGGCAGCCCTGTATAGATTGGAGGCACATCTTTACTGCCCGGTAAAGCAGGAACAATATGATGGTGATGCTGATGAAAAGCAATTTGTGGACAGCAGTTAAAAAATCCAGGTGGGCAAAAGGAAGGGCATTGGACTGGTGGTCTGTATAAGGAGCCTGGTTGAGGGGCTTGGGGCAACATGCCTCCAGGTTGTGGTATTGTTGATTTGGTGGGCTTTTGACCACTGGCTGGAGTGTTCACAAGTGGTTGTTGCTTGGAGGTAGCAGGGCCCAGTGTTACAGACTGGGGTTGATGAAGGTAGTAGTATGGGTTAAAGGAGTGAGGTCCTCGGTCCACTGGTGGGTTGACAGCTGGAGGTTGTACACTTGGGGCAGGTTTTTCATTGGAAACTTCCTCTGTGTCAGTACCTGGCGTTTCTGATGATTCAGAAGGATCAGTATGTATTTCATCTGGGTGATTTGGCTGCGGGTAGAGGAAGTTTGGGAAGAAAGGGTTGTGGGAGAAGGGGTAATATAATTGGCCTTCAGGAGATTCAGGTTGTGATTGTTTTGGGGGCTTTGGGACAGCATTGGGTTTTTCATCTGGCTGTGGGTTGGAAAGTTGGGATACAGGACTCTGGGGAGGTTCAGATGCTGGTGGTACTGGAACAGCAATAGGCAATTGTTCTGGTGCTGGCTGCTGGTAGAAGGGGTATGGGTAAAAAGGCTGGTATACTTGACCCTGAGGGTCTTCAGGTTTTGGCAGATTTGGAGGCTTTGCAACCTCATTATTGGGCTCTGGCTGAGGGTTGAAAGGCTTTGACACATGAGCCTGAGGAGCTTTGGTCTCTGGTGGTACTGGAACAGCAGTAGGCAATCCATCTGGAAGTTGTTCTGGTGCTGGCCACTGGTAGAAGGGGTATGGGTAGAAAGGTTGGTATACTTGGCCCTGAGGGTCTTTAGGTTGTGGTGGATTTGGAGGCTTTGCAAACTCGTTTTCGGGCTCTGGCTGAGGTTTGAAAGGCTTTGACACATGAGCCTGAGGAGCTTTGGTCTCTGGTGGTACTGGAACAGCAGTAGGCAATCCATTTGGAAGTTGTTCTTGTGCTGGCCACTGGTAGAAGGGGTATGGGTAGAAAGGTCGGTATACTTGGCCCTGAGGGTCTTTAGGTTGTGGTGGATTTGGAGGCTTTGCAAACTCGTTTTCGGGCTCCGGCTGAGGTTTGAAAGGCTTTGACACATGAGCCTGAGGAGCTTTGGTCTCTGGTGGTACTGGAACAGCAGTAGGCAATCCATTTGGAAGTTGTTCTGGTGCTGGCCACTGGTAGAAGGGGTATGGGTAGAAAGGTCGGTATATTTGACCCTGAGAGGTATGAGGTCGGAGTGGCTCTTTGCCCCCTGGAGCTGAGGGTTTTACTAGAGACACATTTTCAGGGGCATCAGGTTCCAATGGGCTAGAGGATTGTTCATCTTGGCACTTTGTGGTTGGTGTTGGAGTTGGGGTTGGATGAGATGGCGGCAGGGGCATTTCATAATGACCTTTAGACCAAATATATGGGTAAAATGGCTGGTACATTGCTCCCTTAAATTCCTCAGCAACCGTTGGATTTATTGGCATAGGCTGCTCAGGTATGGTCGGAGATAGATTGTTCTGTGAATTTGGTGGACTAGTAACTGGTGAGGGCTCTGTTGAAGTTTCAAGCTTATCCGGTTGAGGATAAACTGGAAAATTGTAGAAGGGGTGCCATCTTTGGTTATTAATTTTAGCATTTGGAGAAACTTTAGAAGGTACTGGTTCAGATCTGGGTGCAGAAGGGAACCCCTCAGGATTAGGTTGCTTGACATGGGGCAGATAAGGGTAGAGATTATTTTCTTTTCCATAAGGCTGTGGCTGTTCTGTTCCAGGTCTTTTGGGATGAGTTGTCCAAGGATAAAATGGGAAAGGGAAGAATGGCTGTGGCACTTGAGCTTCTGGAGTTACCTGTGGGTTTGCAGGAGGGTCAGTGGGTTGGGATTTTGGTGCATGGGTTGTCTCTGTAACAGGAGGGGAGGATGGTGGTACAGTAGTTGGGGATTTAGGGTCTGGATTTGCAGGGTGAGGGTAAAATAAATTTGGGTAATAAGGGAGGTAAGGTAAATGAGGCTCATACATGTCCTTTCGGCTGGGGCTGGGTTTCTCATTGGGTAACTCCGGAACAAGTTTCACAGGACCTTTTGGAGTAGATTCAGGAGCAACGGTTGTCATCGAAATTGGAGATGGGGTGTAAGGATGCATCCTGTGGCTTGAGGTTTCAGTTTGCAATTTTGAAACATTTTCTGGGTTTTTTGTGGGTTGCGGTTGAACTGGTAACAGCGATGGACAGGAAATCTTAGTTTCTCCATCTCCAGCCACTTCCAAAGTGTACATCCCATCCTGAAACACAAACAGTCAATGATAATCAGCATTTTAAGAGGAAAAACCTGGAGTTTAAGAAATGTGCACAATACCTTTTTCTGTAGGCAGGGTGCATAGCGAACAGATACGACCACACCTTCAGGATGTTCAACAACGCCGAATCCACACCTGGGTGACACTTTCATCAAAGACTCCCAGTTCCCATCCACTTTAAAAGAGTGATAAACTCAGTATTACACACATTCTATACAGGACAAAAACTCTAAACAGGTTTCCGGGTTGCAACTTTAAAAATTATTTGCTCCATCAAAATACAGATACATTTGAAATTCACATCAGTGCATAAATATATGACTAAAAGGGCTTTAGACCAAGGCTCACAGCCACACCTATGGCTCACCTTCAACTTCTTTACGCAGTTTGCTGGTGAACATATGACAGGAGGCTAAACAGGCAGTTTGCCTGCTTTAAATCAAGTAATTAGCAACAGTAATCGCTAGGGAGAATGATCAAATTGAACTTATTGCGTGTGTTTGTTTTTTTACACAGGCACTTTGGAACACGGATTCATTTTTAGATTGAATTAAAAAAAAAATAATTATGAAGCCCCGTTAAACTGCTTCAACGAACAGTTACAGTAGCAGCTTAATTTAGTTCATGAAGCAACCAAATATGCAGATGTACAATATAATCATAATGAAAATAAAGTTGTTATATTCTGCCCATTTTGTTTTCTACAATTTAAACTAAAAAAAAACCTACATCTACTCAATCTAGTTTAAATGTTATGTTTCTTGCAATGCAATGGTTTTGTTATGCCACTTCTGCCATTACTTTTATCTCATTACGCAATTACTTTGTGTATCATTCGTTTACTCTCTTGTTTGCAATTCCATATTCTACGGTGAGGCTTAATCTTTACATCTCATTAATAACTTGCAGAGTAACTCAAAAAAGTGCAAAAACTGTGAAGGTGCTATATAAGTAAAGCTTGATTTGAATCTAAGGGCACTAAATGTTAGCCAACTAATATTTTACTGCACCGAGTAGTTCTTAAACACTTAGAAAACATAGACTTGCAAGATCAGAGAAACCGGAATGTTGACGGCGTAAGCCTGCATTCCACGAAACACCACTGCTGGTGACTACAACGATTCATCCACTACACGCGTGTCCGAAAGTCTACAGGGCTGTGCAGAAAAAAAACATCCTTATTCAACATATCAGGCCTGACGTCTTAGAAGTTGGGGTAAAAACTTACAATTGACTTTCATTTTAGAAACTGGAACGGCGCAGTCCATTTTCACAACCATGCCGTCAGCGTGACACGTGACCATTGGCGCGTTAGTAGAAGACTGTCTCAAAGGACAGGACATCTTTACTGGCAACCCCAACCAGCGCAATGGAAGAACGTAGTTTTGCTCCTGAAACAAGTAAGGACATGGTTACAAGGAGATCGGATTCAGACGTGCAGTGCATGGACAATGAAGTATCGCACCTCCAGAGCAACAAAGCAGCCATCGTAAGGTGCGACCAAGAACAAGTCTCTGAGAGTGGACCTGATGCTGTACCCACAGCTTTGTGGCAGCTTGGCCAGAGGCAGAGGAGACAGTTGACTCCCTGAAGTTAAAAATATATATATATATTTTATATATCAACATGAAACTGCACGTACTGAGTACTATGAAAAAGTGAACTGAAACTCACCCCTGTCAATGAAGAACAGAGATCCTGGGACAAAAGCAGAATCCTGGACTTGGAGCTTCATGGTGTTTCCTGTACATTCAACTTTGGGTTCCATTTTCAGGATTTGGTCCAACGCCGCATCCCCTGACTTCTTCCCTGAAACGCCGTCACCGAATCCTTCAGGTGTCCTGTGCTGCCCCCAGTCTTAAAAAACAGGTTTTATATATTCAATATGTACTCCCTCCACCCTTCAAAGTAGTAGTAAGTAGCGAGCTTAAAACACAACACTGTAAAACTTTGGTGCAGGTTTTGTGAGGAAATTCAAAAAAAACATACCCATGTCAGCCTGATAATCTGCATCAGCATCCATCAAGTTCGTCATGGCTTCAATTCTTTCGGGTTTGTCGCTCTGCAAGTCATTTCGGCTAATAATGAGTCTACCATAGCTCGGTTCTTTAACTTTAGCTCGGCCGTGGTCTCCTTTTAATTTAGCCAAAGCCTTAAACCCTGTTAATCTGGCGCCATTGCAGCAAACAAGCAAAAACAGTCCTAACCATAATAAAATTGTTTTGCCCCCAATCACGTTACACGCCATCGGAACAAACTAAAGCACCACACAGGCAGCTTTGCCTCAGCACTGTGCTGCACTCGGACGCAGGTGGATTTAAAGACTGAGCAGCAAAGTTTGCTCCTAATCATGGCTGATTTAACTTCAGCCCAAAACACCTGCCACCAATCATCTACCTGCTCCCGAACCCTACCGGCTGATGCGGATCTTTTTAATTTGATATTTTAGAGATTCTGCATTTACCTTTAAATTAATTCTTTGGTCAAGCATCAACCATTTTCAACAGTTAAAACATATCAGACTCATAAAATACTTCATGGTGAAAACTTTTATTTCAAATGAATACACTGAATTTTGGTTTGATAAGCTCAACCTTTTTATGAAGAATGTTTTTAGAAAACTTTTTGATCCGTATTAGACTTTTTTGGTTGTATCCAGTTAAAATAATTCTCTCAAAGTCATTACAGGCTTTAATATGCCTAAAGAAATCCTACGCAATCAATATCAAGGAGGACTTTCTCAAAAGCCAAAGTTAATGCCTTATACTCAGCAGCTCCTTCCGTCTGTGGTATCCCCCAGGGATCTTTCCTTGGCCCCTTACTGTTTAGCATATACATGCTGCCACTGGGTCATATTATGAGAAGGTCCAGTCAAGTGGTACACATTTCTCAACCGGAAAAAAGCTCCAGAGAATGCAAACCTCCGCCAAGGGACAAAACCCTAGGTTTACTCTTTGGCATGTGTTGCGTCATTTCCTGTTCCTCTCCAGTATAAAACATCAAAGGAACAAAGGCATCAATAATGGACATGGTACAAAACATCAAAGCCAAACAGCTTCTTTTTTTTAAAACAACTATTAATATGTAACATACATCAATCTATAGGATGTGCCAAAACCTAACTCTGGGTATAATTGCATGCAGATCCGTCCATTAGTTTTCCTGCAATCTTGGTCATAAACTAAATAACTAACAAACTCTGAGGTGAAAACATGACCTCCTTCTTCTTTGGTGCAGGTAATAAAAGACTCAAAATGTGCTCAACCAAACCGTTGAACAGGACATTAAAGGGTTTAGAATTAAATAATTCTTGGGTGTAAATTTATCATACCCAAGAATACTTTTTCATTTTAAACGTTGTGTTGCATTTGAAAAGATCCTGATTTTCTAAGATCGTGTCAGATAGAAGAATGTCCTTAAAACTAGTAAAGAGTGATTAAATAAATGAAATTCGGATGGCTGTAGCTCAGAAGGTAAAGTGGTCGTCCCACAATTGAGAGATCAATGACTCGATATCTATACTGCCCCCATCATTGGGTCTTTGAGCAAGACCCTGAACTCCTCAAAGGAGTTATCCACTTTTCGAGGATGGTGTAAATGCAGAGAACCCAATGTAGTACTGAGTATAACTTGTATGACCCTGGGAGTACTTTGTTAAAAAAATGTAATTTGCCTTTTATATGATTTAATGGCATTTACAGGATTTATTAATGAAAAATAAGTTTAATTTTCATTTGATGGAATAAATATGTCTTAATTTACTAAGTAATAACAGAATGAAAAATGTAACATTTGTTATTTTCTTCTTTCATTCATTCTGAACCTAATAGTTAATAGACATTTCACTTAAATGTGATTTTAACTCTTGGGAGATTATAGGAGGCCGATCTTCTTCCAAATTTTCTGGAAGCAGCTTCTGGAATACAATACCAACAACATAAAACTTGACATGTGCCAACACTTACCATTAAGAGCATAGTGCAAAGACCACCAAACATTCCTAATAGCTGTACTGTATTTAGTTTTACCCTTTGTACTGTTCAAATGGAGTTAAGGAGAGAGCGTAGTAGTCATCCGTTTTTGACTCGTCACTTCCTGTTCAGCTGAGTGTGGAACAAAAAAAAAGTTGGCTATTGTCTTTTCTTCTTTTGTACCTTAGGAGTGAAACTTTTATGCTCAGAGAGATTGTTTCTTTTTATTTTATTTTTCAGCACTTACATTAACTCACAGGCAGCTAGTTAGGGAATGAAACAGGAAACAGGTTTCCCTATAAAAATGTATTATTAATAAAAAGTCACAATCTTCAAGAGCAGACCTAAATATAAGCAACTGAATTAATAGATAACCTGGTTGATAAAAGTTTGTTCTCACAAGGCAAGACAGGACATAGCGGCTTCACCTCTGGTTGGAATCTTTTATTTTATCTGCGTGAGCAATAGGTCTCATCAATTGGCTTTTGAAATCAATGTAGTGGCATGAAGAATTTCAGACATTAAAAAAAAAAAAAAAGACAAAATATTGCAATGTCATTTTTCTCTCGTTTAATTCTGTACATATTCCACAAAGTCTGGAGTTGATGAATGCCTAAATATCCCTTAGGGAAGTGCCATTAAAAGTTATTTCTTGCCGGGGCGACAGTTAAAAATCCAACTCATAGTAGCAACAGATCAGATCAATTTTATGGCACAGGATACACAGTTATTCTCAGAAAGTTTTCACAAGACAACTTACAAATGTTCTTATTCCAACCAACACCATCAATATGTTTAGTGTTACACAGCATCATTTTTTTTGTTCTTTTAAACATACTTCTAAGTACCATACTATGACAATTTGTGAATATACCTTTATGACTAAAGCACAAGGCAAATAATTCCAGGGTGCCGGAGTCCAACAGCCTGGGTTTACAGTCAAAATGTATTCATAGTGTAATGAAAGGAGTTTCATTGGCTAATGTATATGAAGTTAGCAACAACTCATTTAGTGATGATGTTTATGTAGTGTTGAAGTCTAAGATAGCAGTTAAATGTTTTACAGTCAGCTGAAGTTGTCTTTTACAGTAAACAGGTGATGCCAACAAACCTTAATCAGAAAAAGCTGAAGTAACTCTGATAATCCTCTTATATTGACAATTTGTCCAATGGGGAAGGGGTTTAAAAAAAAAAAAAAAAAAAAAAACCTCACATAACACATGTATAATGATTCACAGAGGACTACAAATACCAGAAGCTGACAGACATGATGAGCTGTCACACAGATGAAAAGTCCAGACTCCAGGAGCTGAAAGCATCTTAGCGATGCTGATCTGGAACTAAAGTCAGACAGCTCAACATTACATCATGATCTTTTAAGATCACATTCAGGTACAACAGCAAAAGCATGTTATGGAGCCTAACAGAAGTTTGGATGAGGGTGACATATTGATACATACAAAAGGACTTTGTCAGAGGATATTTGTCATTTCTTTAATGGTGACTTGAAGATAGAGGCAGACGAGGAGATGGTTTTGGCTCGAATATTACGCCGAGACAGGGATTATGCACGCATGCAACTTTTAAATGCTAACATGCCGATGGAAAAAAGAAAAAAAAAAAAAGACACTTAATAATGCTCACAAAGCATAGCTATGCAAGCTGTCACCACTGTTACATGTGTACTTCTCCTTGTAATATTAGCCAGTTTAAGTAAATGCAAAGCAAGTCCGATGATAATTTGTTTTCAACTTTTATTACACTTTGCAATATTTTTTAATAAACATTTCAATGAAATCCACATCACTGTATTGCCAAAATGACGAGAAGTACAATGTCAAAGTGGGGATGTTTAAAGAAAAAAAATTGGTGAGTGGAGCAAACTAAAGACTGTGTATAAAAGTAATCTGGGTAGGAAAGAACGTTGTATGCCATCTAATCCTGGAAGTAGTGTCAACACAATGAGGTGAGTAGGAGTGTGCTGCTAAGTAGATGGATGGGTGGAGAAGTTGCTTAATATCCAGCATCCCTCAGGTAGTCAGCCATTGCATGTGCTTTCTTGTTAAGATTTCCACCATGGACTCCCTCCTTTCCCATGACAAAAACCAATACTGGAGCACACAAGGAAAAAAAGAGAAATGAACACAAATGGAGAATCGCCCCCTCCGGATATGATAAGGGGGGTGGGGGTAGGGGGGTGGGGGAGACAAGGTGACAGCATCTTACCACTCTTCCTTGCTATTAAAACGTTTCCATGACATTTGACTGCTTGCAGGAGAAATCTTAACAGCAATATTTCTTTTCTCTTCTTTTTGTCCCTCAATTTCATCTAAGTGAGCTTGAAAACATTAAAACCCTGAATCCCTCAAGTATTTTGCCATTGAGTAAGCCTTCTTATTCAATCCGCCTCCATGGACCCCTTCTTTGCCCATTACAAGAACCAATACTGCAAGAGAAGAGATAGAAAAGGGAAAGTTATGGGAAATAAAAATGTAAAAGAAAGTCATTCAAAGAAGCGTGCAGAGCAGATATAGTCCACTGTGTCGTACAGAGCTTTTTGTTTCCATATCTCTGGGTAATTTTAACTTACTTGACACAATATAGTGACCACAACTTGTCATTTCTAACTCACCAATCTTTCAAAAATAAAGAATTGTTAATGTCAGATGATCTGTGCAGCTAGACAGGGTTTCGGCAGATTTGAACAAGTTGAATTTAAAACATTTTACAACCTTTACAGGCCATTCAAAATTAGCCTATTAGCCTAAGAGCAAAATATATGCCAGATATGAAGGAATATTGGGGTGTAACTAGCAAACTATATCAATTTATTTATTGACCTCTTTACTAGGGCTGGGAGATAAATTGTTAAAAGATCGATCAAAACCTATTCAATCTCATTTCTAACGTACAGCGATTATCCAGCATTTTCTTTTCTAACATGCACCGTAGCATAACTTGCTAGCTTAGCCGCATCATGTTGTGACGGGCGAGGTCTGGGCGATTAAGACCATGGTCTGCTATTTTGTATCTCTGTAGTAGGGGATTATGGGAGTTGCTAAGTCCCAAAATTAGCTTTAGCTTGCTTAAACTAAGTGCTGAACTAAATGCTAAATTGGCAATTAAGTGCCAACTGGTAGGTCTACTTAGTAACTGGAGAGCTAACATCACATACTACAAGCAGAAGCAGGACTGGTAGTCTCTTATCACTCCTTAAGTCTTTTGCGTCATCCTTCTACCACTTTTTCCCCCGTTTCGCAGCAGCTACTAATCTCTTTAAAATCAAGTCAACGTGAAGGAGGTGCACACTAGAGCGTAGATACCCGGCTGGTCTGGTTGGATCCAGACGGGCTGGGCGGGTTTGGAAGGATCAAATCATCTCAAATCATGAGAACTTAAAGTAAAACATATCTTTGGTAAAGTTTAAAAAAAACTTCTGAAACCCATTCAGGGAAACCGATTGTTCCGAGGGATTTTGATTTGTTCTGGATGTAGAGTCCAACGAAGTAGTTCGCCAATGGTAAGACTCCAGTATAAGTAGATTGATAGCTGCTGATGTCAGTGTGTAATGATTGTGATTGATGGGCTTAAACACCAGCTAAGGGATTTCAGCCAAGAACAGACCGTTTACAGTCATTCGCTTTGCCAATAAGAGTAATCAGGGTAAATAGATGAGCCTGTATCGGACACGATCGGGTTCGGACATGAAAACAAGGTCAGCTGGATTTGGGCTGGGCTCAGGAACAAATGTGCAGTTGCGCTCGAGTGCGCAGTAGAGCTGTGGTAGTTGAATGAGTAAGGTTGTAGTGCCATTGACATATTTACAACGTACCTTATTGTATTTAAAATCTTTTACATAATACCGAATATTTTAGTCTTTTTAAGGCCTAAATTCCATTTTGTGAAACGTTGAGACCCTGTGCAGAAGTCTCCTTTAACAGCAACATGCCAATTTGCCAGTGGAAACTGCTCAGAAAACATTTGTTGCTGAAAGTAAGGCACCGAGTTCTACTAAATTAAATCATGACTGAAGATAAATGCCTGGGACTATCGTGTACGGCATACTTCCATTAATCTGTATTTTAAGCTGACAACCTCTCACTATACATGGCAATTCCAGGTTAACATGTGCAACATTTAATCTGTGTTCTTTTGAATACACTCGTGAAAACATGCAAAGCAGAAGGATAACAGGTTGAAATAAGAAGGGAGCAGACTGGGAAAATGAAAGAGAAACCAAGCTTAGTTTTGATTGCAACTAGTTTTTCCCACAAATATTTGGCAACACACTCAAAGCAATTTTCTTAATATTTAGCTGAAACATGCAGAATTTCCCTTTGTAGCCAATTATTAAAAGACTTAAATGTCACACTGCAGAAAATTATCAGCAAGTGATCATCAATGCAGAAATATAAGATGTCGGGCACCACAATGGCGACTTGATTAGGCAAAACCTGGTTTACGTGTTTACAATTAAACAAAGCATGATGTGTAAATATTAATACTACTCCCTCAGAAGTCTATGTCAGAGTTTTCCCTGAGTGAAACATAGGATATTGTGATTGCCACCTTCAGATGCCAAATCTTAAGTGGCCATATTAAAAAAAACACAAAATAAACCTAATGAGACATCATAAAACCACCAGTTAAAATGTTGGGCCAGAATAGATTATCTTTTGTTGCAACTTTAACCTTTAAGCCATTTGAGATCTAGTATCTCCCATAATAGAAGAAATTACAACATTTTAATAACCGAGATGAAATGAATTATTTTCAAAGTAGGTCTTTACCTTTTCCAGCTTTCCCCACAGTAATATTGTATGTAGGTTCTCCTCCTTGGCTCTTCGTCCTAAGGTCCATCGTCCAGTCTCCATCATCCTGGAGGCTGTCTCTAAGGACAGAACACTTCTTTGTGCCCAGAGTGAGACCACAGGTGAAAAAGGTCTCCCTGTCCTTACCGACAAGGATATCTATTTCTTGAGACTGAAAAACAAAGAATACCACAGGATTGGGCCAATGTCAGTTAGATCCTCAGATTCAGATAAGAAAAATACTCCCAAAAAGCAATTAACTTGTGTTCACATGAAAGGAAATTATTTCTCAAAAGAAATTTAAAGGATTCAAGTCCATTTTTTTTTTCAACCCAGCGATTAAAAAAAAAATAAAATCAGTTGCCAGAAAGCAATAACTCAATCTTGTTCCAGCTTGTCAAATGTGATGAGTTGCTGCTTCTCCCGTCATATACTGATCAGCCATATAAATATAGGCACTCAGATGAATTCTGAACAACATTGTCATAGCACCTGTCAGTGGGTGGGATGTTATTAGGTAGAAAGCCAAAATATTGTCCTGAAGTTGAGTTTGATGTTGCGTTTAGCACAAGGCCCTCAGCAACTTTGACAAGGGCTAAAAAATATTGCAAAGTGTAATAAAAGTTGAAAACAAAATTTCATCAGACTTGCTTTGCGTTTACTTAGAAACTGGCTAATATTACAAGGAGAAGCACACATGTAACAGTGGTGACAGCTTGCATAGCTATGCTTTGTGAGCATTATTAAGTGTCTTTTTTGAATTCTGAATTCTGATGGCTAGACACCAGCTTCAGAACTGCTGGTATTGTTGTGTGTATCTGGTCTGCGGTGGTTTATGCCTACCAAAGTGGTCTAATGAAGAACTTGTCAACCAGCTGCAGGGTCATGGGCTCCCAAAACTCATTGATGTGTGGTTAGCCTGTGTTGCCAGATCCCGAAAAAGAGATACTATAACTCAAATTGCTGAAAAGGCCAATGCTGCTTCTGATAAAAAGGCATCGGAAACCAGTTTCCATAAGAGTTGTTTTGAAGGCAATAAGGGGACCTAAACAATATGAAGTGGGAGGTTTTAATGTTTTGGCTGATTTATGTGTTATAGTGAACTGAACGTGATTTGCACTGGTGGTCAGAAAAATTGATATTCTTACACATAAGTACATTATCTGAACAGTTATGAATAATATTAAGTTATATATTGAAAAAAGTGTGGTTATTGCAGCCATATTGTCCAAGAGGAAACCATTATGAAAAGTTTCACAAAAATATTCAAATGCAAAGAAAGGTTGCAATTTATTAATTATCTCTCGGGGCCTATAAATGCTCTTTTAAAGCTTTCAATCCACTGATTTATCTAAGGGTTTAATAATATGCACAATTTTACATTTAACCTGTTCTAACAACATATTCAATGCAATTTGATAATATTTTTTCAAATTTGGTTAGTGTCTTTTAATGTTGAACCTAATCACCAAAGTTACCATTTTGATATACTGTATGTTGAACAGTGGCATATAAAAAATGTGAAATGCGAATTCCTGAGTTAAAAAAATGCATCAAGCAGATTCATTTTCAAGTTTATATCTACTCAAATTCCCCAGAATAAGTATTACATAAAAACTAATAAATGGATTTGCATGAAACCTTACCCTAGAGGTGATTACATTTTGGGGATGTTACACATTTAGGGTTTTAACATAAAAATAAGCCATCTGCAGTGATGTCACAGTGTGGCAATTGCTGCCTTTGTTCTTTTGCTTCCTATGATGTGCATTTCAGTGTGGAGCTGGGGGCTCCGGGTGCTCAACAGAGAGGCTGAAGTGGAAAGCACAGGAGACAACTGGCTACAGGGTATTGCAGAGATACTGAGCGCTTGCTGGAGTAGTCAGTAGATTTAGAGGCTGGCAGTAACTCATTAACATAATATACATCTACATGAACATTTTCTAAACCAAGGGCACTGTTGCACTTTGGCTGAGATTTGCGCTCTCCCGGTGCTTCTTCAAGTTTCCTTTGAGATTACCCAACTGTTATTTTATGCCCGTAACTTACCTTTTAAGATGGGTCATTATGGCTTGAAAAAAACCATAAGCAGTGGTCTAAGATTTTAACCAACATTACTTCAGTCTAAATACACCTCAGTAAGCTGCAAATCTATTTATTCAGCGACAAAATCTTCTCTTCCGTGAGTAGAAGTAGTAAGGTGACGTCTTTTTAACGGACTGGGTTTGCATGTCATCCCTCTCAATGAATTAGGGGAGCAAAATCACAATGTCATCCAGACCAAAAAGTAGTCCAACTGAATATGGGTAAAAACTCATCTCGTTTACAACATAAAAGTCTTGACAAAGTGTCCGAAAGAGTAAGCCTTTTGACCACAGGTTGCCGGCACAGCAGCGGCTTAACGTTAGCTAATCAACGCGGCCGAGCACACAAAGCATGCACGTTTTATCAAGTCAGACAACTGTATAGTTAATGGGTTTTCTATTTGCGTTCATCCAATCTGGCAGTATCTCGATTGTGAAGTCAACGTTATTTACATACAAGTGATTCAATGACTTTATCTACATTGAGAGGGGTCTTTTTTTAACCGCACGATGTCTAATCCCGTTACATTTCCTTCGCAGGATGCAGCCGACAGGCCAGCGAGAAACCCACCGGCCCGCTAAGCTAGCGTGTAGCGATAAAATAGCTAGCCCGTTAAACTAGCACACAGCGAGAACCCGGTTGGATCATAAGATAGTGTGAAGGGAGAACCATCCTAGCCTATAAACTAGGAGAGAGCGATAAAAAAGCTAGCCCGCTGAACTAGCATGGATTGTGAAACCTTCTACCGCGGTACCGTTAGGTTGCTAGTTAATAAGAGCCTGCAACTGCTACAACATTACCGTTACTCATTCTAGTTTGCGTCCGCGTGAGTGATACATAAAATCACTGTCAAGCGAGCCAAACTCTCATTCAAATGTACCCATTTTGGACTTCTTACCGTGATATTGTTGAATGTACCACCGCAATGTCCTGCCCAAACATATTTGGCGTCCGCAAACCCAACAATGGCGCTATCCTGACAGCTGCCATCGGCCATCAGGTTTTCAACGTAGCTTTGCCAAGACATGCTCAAGAAATTGTTGCAATATAAAAAATCCCTACAAGTTGGGAAAGAAAGGTTGCCCACAAAGCCGGCTAAATCGGAAAAAAACGCTATAGACTAATTTAGAGTCTCCAATATAACCCAAATCCGACGTTCACCAACGTCAAGGCTGGGGTAGCAAAGAAAGCCACGGCAGTGAGGCAGCGTCTGGGTGTAGTCCGTATCAGATCACTCCGCACAACGCGCTCCCGGTGCTTTTATGGCAGCAGGCGGCGGAAGAAAGAGGGACCAGAGCAGCACAGCTAAGGCTGGGCGCAAAAAAACAGGAGATTGTCGTTTATTCCGTCACACATTGGAAGTATATTATAATGCAGCACTGATGAGAAGCGACGTCACATAAGTGTTAGACCAAGGGTTCCAACACTTTTTTTTAAATAATCTAGAACGGTAGATAGGAATTTATATATTTTTTCAGATTTAACGTAGCTACGCCTACCCCTTTTAGGTTTGTCTTCCCTCACAAGTACCAAACATGTCTCGAAATGTATTTATAAATGTTATTTAGAAAGACGAGCAATATAGCTTTTTGCCATTAGTTTCTGATATTAACTCGCATATGCTGCATTTCAAATGTTTACAGTCCATCATCAATAGTATTATTTGTTTTTAATGCGATTAGAATAAATGGCATTGTGATTGCAATTGAATTGAGTGACTGCATGTTGTTTTAGCTATTCTCCCGTTTTACTTCTTTGACTGTGTATTCAGCTGTATGGCAGCTGTGCTTCATTGTGGAGTTTCTGTAATTTTTAGTCACAAATTGTCTTTAAAATAGGAGTATTGAAAATAGGGTGTGGTTTATTTAACTTATCTGCACTTTTGATTTCACCTTTTTTATATGAAAAGAATCCGGCATAAAAACCTATGCCAAATCAACATGATCCTGATTTCAAAACCGTATCCGTGGAGGCTCAGGTGAATAAATACCATCACTGGTGATCCCAAAGACAAAGAACATTCTTGGGAATTGTGCTTTACAACAACATACCCTTGCAGTATCTAAAGTATCCCTAGGCTACTTTTGATAGGGACTATTTTGCCATAGGATTTATTAACAATTCACAAACAATTTCTGAAACAATTGCACAAAATTGCTCAATGAGCTCAATCTGTAATCATGGTAATGTGGCAATTCTAAATGCAAATATGCAATAGCTACACGTCCAAAAGAAATCACCAAATGTCAAAGACAAAAGTCACAAGTCAAAGGACACCAAGGACAACAGATCACACATCAAATACATTAAAGGCAGAAAGTTACATGTCACAAAGAAATCCCTACTTATACTACTAGACAGGAAGTTGCTATAGCTCCCCTAATACTTCATAGATCTTTCGAGTTACCTCAGTGCTTTTGCTTCTCGTACTTATTACTCATTCTACTACTAGAACATGCTGCAAATTAAGAAAGCATCTTCATCAAGTTGACAACACATGTGCGCGCAACAAATAAATAAAACATCTTCATCGATTTCACAACACGCACAAAGTGCTAAAGTCGCAACACATCACATTACGGAAAACGATCTGTAAAAGCCACAAGACAACCGAAGTGTTTACGAAGGAGACTCAAAACTGATGCATCCCTCGACAGGCTTTTTGAGTGCTTCATTTAGTGACTAAAACAGATATAATGCACAAACATTTCAAGATAATTTGATTATCCTTGGTAGCTTCCTTTAGCTACTGAGTCATACAGTCACGTGACTAAGAATTAAACTTTATTCAACGTCGCAAAAACAACAATTGAAGTTGATACTGAGCCTAACATTTCACATTCTGACTGAAGTCAGTATGCAGAATTTTGGTTAAGAGTTTTATTCAAGTATAATACACCTTGATTTCATTAGCTTTTGTGTACTGAGCATTCTAGGGTCATTACTAAGTTTATATGTTGTTTCGGCCAGGTTGGTTAAAGTTTTATTCTAGGTCACATAACCGCATGATCCAAAAGTTATGCGGGGCTTCCACGGCTAATCAAAGATAACATTAATTTTTTTGTGCATTGTTTATGTTTTACTCACTAAATGAAGGAATAAATAAGCGTGTCCGGGGATGCATCCCTTTTGAGTGTGTCCTTCCTAAACACTTCTGTTGTCCTCTGGCTTTTGCAGATGTTTTTTCTTAATGTGTTGTGGCTTTTGAAGCGTGTGTGTGTTGTAAACACACACAATACTTGATGTATTTTTAATTTGTAGCATGCGCATGTTGTCATCTTAATGATAGCAGTGTTTTTGTTGTCAAATTGACGGTTGCTTTGCGCTCGCAAATCCAAATTCATACAATAATACACTCCAGGTTAAAAAAGACATCATATCCACCAAGTTACACGTCAAAAAGGTAAATTGTTCCCCATAATGGGTCACTACCACCCCAGATCGTCTGTTTCCATATTCCCTTGTCCCCTGTATCTTCAATAGATATACTATTTGAAATTTAAAAAAAAATACATTAAGTCACACGATGAATAAATTCAAAATACATCATAGTCATTACAAATACTAAATCGTCTATTGCTCATACAGTAAAAACAGTTCAGGTTCACACATATTTCGCTATCAAATTACATAGAAAATGCATTTAGTTCTGTTGGGTCCTAAACCACAAGGTAGTGAAATATCAGAATCCAAGGTTTAAAGAAAATAAGTTTTTCATATAAGTTTTTTTTTCTACATTACAGTGGATAGATGGAATGCTAATGGTGTGTGACTCCTTGTTTACCTTCCTCTTGTCTGCGAGGGAACAAACCCCGGATTCTTATTACTCGAAATATATAAGCATAGAACCCCTTTTATTAATTAAAATGAGAAATGACTGCATCAAATTTTCTATTCAGGGCAGTTTGGGTCATAATAACAAGTAGTACATTACTGTAATTCCTGCAAACTCTCTGGCACCATTGCAGAAACTCGTAGACATCAATCGTCTAAATATGGCTGCTTTCCTTCATCAGGAATTCACTGATAGATATAAGAAAATGATGAAAAATGTCCTATTATGGAATGCAAACTTCATTTTGGTTGAGCTTTTGAGCCGTTATGAGCCTCGTCTGTGGAATGCCCTCCCTGACCATCTCAGGGCTCCACAGACGACTGACACATTTAAAAAAGGACTTAAAACTTTCCTTTTTAGCAGAACCTATAACCT